>JAQFVV010006716.1:125143-271383 GCA_028023455.1 Epiperipatus broadwayi
TACAAATTACTTTTTGACAGGTATTATAAAAAAAAGAAAGTCAACACGATCTTATTTTTTTTAGTATAATGTTTTAAAGAAAAAAAAAATCTATTGCAGGAAAAGTTTAATTTTTCTTTTTTTCGTGAAATAAGTTAACTAAAATAAATTCCATGTTGAAAAAAATGCATACGAATCACGATTCAAATAGTGAAAGGAAATTTCGTAAGGCGAGGTAAGATTGCTATCAGAAACAATCTTCTGATAGTAATTAAAAATGGCAGAAATCTAGCGAAAAACAGACTTTTGTAATAAGAAAAGGAGAAGCATCGTAGAAGTTTATGCTAGAAGAAGAAAAAAAGAACGCATAAGAGCTTCTAAAAAGAATCTAGGAGTATAAAAGGAGCCAACAGATTTGGAAAAGGGCCTTTTATTTTATTGTTCCAACAGTGTTGAGCAATTGGAAGTGCTTCATATTCTTTAATAAAATGTGTTCACTTAGATACAAATTGAAATCGCCGCCATGAGTGAGTAGAATTACATCGCTTATCGACACTTTCTCGAAAAGTCACTCAGATCGTCATCTGGCTACCTAAATTAGATCGAGATCTCGGAAATAAAACTAAAAGAAAAACAACTACTATGTGACTACCTACCAACTGAAATTGTACATCGGGAAGATCGATGAACCAGCCTCTAATAATCTCACTGCAAGTAAACAACATAATTTTTTTACATAAAGCTTTATGAATAGTAAATTGAATGGAAATGTTATCCTACAAATTTTTCTTGGATCAGAAGATTTGCGAACTGAGAAATGAACCAAACTGTTACTACTGAAAATCAGACTAAATAATTAATACTCCAATATTTGAATCAAATTATTGAATCCATATGCATAATCTTTTCCAACGTTGTAATTTTGTCTTAATCATAACATTGAATGCTTGATGAGTTAGAATAAATCTTTATTATTAACTTACCTTCTACTGTATGTAGTAAAATTAATGCTATTCTATTTAAGTTTTACCTTTAGTTATTTAACTTAGATCAGATAATTATTACTCTGATGGGCTACAATATTTGATTTAGTCTCAGTGTGTGGGTCTAATTCACTTCTAGCGCTCAAGTAGAAACTAAAAACTGGTTCTGCTTACGATTGTACTGCAATAATTTATAATGAAGTTGATTCTAGAAAATAGCTGTGCTGAGAATTGAAATACAACTTTCTTTTTCTTTTGATACAGCTTGATCAACTCATGCTCAAATATAAATTTGCAACGTATAAGGGCCTAGTAATACGAAAACGTTACAATGGGCGACTAACCTGGAGGCTACTAAAAGAAAAAAAAACCACGACCTGAGAAAATTTAAAAAACAGCATAAAATTGAGAATTTAATGTCCGTAAGCGCGGAAAATAAATATGACCACAAATAGTAAGTAAGTCTAAAAAGTTATTGCATGCGATTACAAAAGTTTTTTTTTAGAGTAGGATTTTAAATAAGGACTATATTGAAAGAAAATAATAGCTTATAAATTATTAAATAATAAATAAACCGATCAAAGGTAAGAAATGACGGTAAAGGTAGAGGGGGACGGGAGATTATAGGGTGATAAAAGAGAGGGGTGTCGGTGAACGAATTTATTAGCAAAGCAAAATAAAAAATATATTTATATCGTAAAAATTGATAGCGTTAAGATTTTGTTTACTGTAGCAAAAATAAGCAACACGGCCATATATGAAATTGAGAAGTAATAAAAATACACAAAATATGGCAGAAGGAGCGGAAGAATTAAAAGAGGGCTCGAACCCTTAATAAAACTAATATACGAATGCATGACAGAATTCAAAGAAGAAATAAAAAAAAATGACAGAGATGGTCAGAGGATTAAAAGAAGAAATAAAAAGAACCCAGTAAAAAAAAGGAAAAGAAATAAAGTGATCAGTAGAACAACAGAAGAAAAGAGGATAGATAATCTTATTTGTGAATGGGATGGCGAATCGATTAGTACACATCTCAAGAATGCCCAAAGGTTGTTTTGCAAATAAACGAGGTCAAAGTAGAGACATTGTGGGATTCTGGCAGCCAGATATCGGTAATGTCAGAAACAACGTATGAGCGCATAAGGGGCCAACCCATAGAGATACCAACCTCTACCAGTGAAAAGCACGCTAATAACATTGACAAACTAACAAAAAGCATAATTGGGATCAAAACAGGTTTGGGGTGCAAATTAAGATGAGGGGATAGAAATTATGCCCCACACGCTATTAATTCTAAAAGGGTTGGTACATGAAGCCATATTGGGGTCAGATTTTATGCACAAAACTGGGTGTGTGATCAATTATGAAAGATGAAAAGATTATCTGTGATGGGGAAGAAGTGGAGTTTGGGCCGCGGATGAGAATGAACCATCAAAACGTATGTAATATGGAGGTTGAGACAGAACAGCCTTCAATAGAGGCACGAATTGATGAAGTAATAAAGGGGAGTGAAGGATGGATGGAAAGAGGACCTAAAAGAAGTCTTAAAATGAATATAAATCGAATTTTTCAGATAAACCCGGGGTTATTAAAGGGTATGAGCACAGGATCAAGATCGCTGACAGTACACCATACCAGGCAAGATCATACCCAGTGCCACACCACTATAGAGCTGAGGTAGAGAGAGAATTAGCTAAAATGGAGGAGTGGGATATTATCACTAAGGGTTTGTCAGCATATAATAACCCATTGGTGGTTGTAAAAAAAGATGGAACCATACGACTGTGTTTGGATGCCAGGCAATTGAACAAGATTACATGGCCAGATCAAAATGTTCCACCTCCAATAAATGAGTTGGTAAATAAATTCCGGGGGAAAAATATATTTTCCACGTTAGATCTGACTGCCAGCTATTGGCAGATCAGAGTTACACCCTGCTGACCGGAAGTACACAGCATTTCGATATAATGGTATATCGTACCAATTTAACAGAATGCCTTTTGGTCTCAAGAATAGTGGAGCAGGGCCTGCTAAAATGTCTCGATCGGGTGCTGTGCCCGGAAATAAAATAAGCATCCACTGTTTACATGGATGATGTGATTATTACATCCAATAACGCCTAGAATACTTACAACACCTCAAGTTGTTTCTACAAGAGTGCAATATGAAGGATATTTGCATTAATCTGCAAAAAAGCTGTTTAGCAGCGGAAGAAGTGAATTTCTTAGGGCACTTAATTAATGCCAATGGGATTAGACCCCACCCGGACAAGAGTCCAGGCAATAAGAGGGATTTCCCAGCCCCTCGAACACCAAAACAGGTGAGATCATTTTTGGGGATGTGTAATTTCTACAATAAATTTTACAAAAACTTTGCTTCAGACATCGAGCCTCTGCTGCAATTATTGTCATAAGGGAACGCCATGGAAATGGACGGAAGGAGCATGAGACCAATTTTAGGGGTTATTAAAGAGAAATTCCTTAATCAAGTGATGCTGGTTTACCCTGACTTAAGGAAACCGTTTATTGTTCAGGTAGATAGTAGTGGGTATGGGTTAGGTGCTGCTCTTATGCAAGCTCAAGAGGATGGTACCTGGGGTATAATTTATTTTGTCAGCAGACCACTGAGAGGTGCAGAGATTAATTACTGTGTAACAGAGAAAGAGGCCTTGGCTGTGGTGTGGGCATTTCAGAAGTTCCGCCAATTCTTGATAGGATCGAAACGATTGTTAGGACAGATCATAAGAGCCTAGAGTTCTTAAATCACAGTTATCTAACAAATAGTAGGCTAATCCGATGGAGCCTTTTTCTCCAGGAGTTCAATTATTCCATCCAGTATTGTAAGGGCACTGAAAATGTGGTGAGCTGACACATTGAGCCGGAATATTGTTCCTGATACCCAGGACCATTTGCAGATGGAAGATATCTGTTTGGCAAGTGTAGAAGTAGAAACAGACACTGTAGTAGAAGAAGGATTGAGACACTTAGGAAAGGTACAACGGCAAAGCCCGACCTACAAGAAAATTATTGATCAACTAGAAGACAAAGATGAAGCGAGAGAGACAGCAGATGCTAACACTGATGAGAGATACCGCCTGAAAGAAGGGATCCTATGGTATATCACCGATCCTCAAAAGGATCAATGGAAAATGATCATACCAGAAAGTTTACAGGAAGGACTTATTGACTACACACATCATTTGTATGGGCACTATGGTGTAAATAAAGTGGAAGCCTTATTGAGGACATGGTTCCACTGGCCGAATATGAGAGCACAGGTCACCAGGATAGTAAGCTCATGTGAAATGTGTTAGAAGACAAAACCAGCAAACAAGTCGTATCAAGGTCCATTGAATTCTATCATCCCTAAAGAACCCAATGACCTGGTGGCTATTGATTTCTATGGACCATTGCCGGCTTTTGGGAAAATGAAATATCTACTAGTAGTATATGCCAATTTTTCAAAATGGGTGTCAGCATATCCGGTGACCCAAGCCAATACCAAGAATGCCATATGAGCCCTTGAGGTACAATATTTTAAAAGGGTAGGCAAACCAAAAGCTATTTTGTCGGACCACGGTACACCGTTCACATCTTATGATTGGCAACAGTGGATAGAGAGGATGGAGGTAAAACACATATTGTCATCCATACGAAATCCACAATCAAACCCTTGTGAGCGGGTGATGAGAGAGTTAGGATGCCTCTTCAGGGTATATACTGCATCCAACCATAGAGGATAAGTGAAACAACTCCCAAGGGTGTTAAATTTCATATATTGGTCTCATAATGAATCTACCGGATTTGCACCTGTAAGACTTCACTTCGGACAAGCAATACCTAGGTTGTACCAATCCAAGTTACCCGCTGGTCCAGAAAACATTGATAAAGGGAGAGATCATGAAGAAGCAAGAAAAAAATTGGAACACTGTGCCAAGCTCCGAACCCAGCGGAAAGGAGGCCTGACTGATAAGTTTAAAACAGGGGATACAGTATGGGTAAAAACGAACCCTGTGAGTCAAACTGGGAAGCATATTTTTAAGAAGTTCCAAAATTTGTATGAGGGACCTTACCAAATCAGCCAACAGGATGGTCCAAATGCTTTCACTTTAAAGAATGGTGAAGGAGAAAGGGGTACCTATAACACTAGGTCACTGAAACCATATAAGACTAGGACGTGGGTTAGAAGTACTCCATAAAGACTTATTAAGAATAAAATTAGTTCAAGCCCATATTTTATTCTCATTCCCCTGCTTCGGTGGTATTGTACCATTTATTTATATATAAAGTACAAATTACTTTTTGATATTAGGTATTATAAAAAAAAAAAAGAAAGCGAACACGATCTTTATTTTTTTTGTAGCATAATGTTTTAAAGAAAAAAAAAACGTACAGTGAAAGTTTAATTTTTCTTTTTTTTTAGAAATAAGTTAACTAAAATAAATTCCATGTTGGAAAAGTGCATATTGAATCATTGATTCAAATAGTGAAAGGAAATTTCAAAAGGTGAAAGATTGCTATCAGAAACAACTTTCTGATAGTAATTAAAAATGGCAGAAATTCTTAGCGGAAAAACAGACTTTGTAATAAGAAAAGGAGAAGAATGTAGAAGTTTATAAAGTAGAACAAAGAAAAAAAAAGAACGTGCGCAGAGCTTCTAAAAAGAATCTAGGAGTATAAAAGGAGCCGACAGATTTGAAAAGGGGTCTTTTTTTCTTATTGTTCCAATAGTGCTGAGCAATTGGAAGTGCTTCATATTCTTTTAATAAAATGTGTTCACTTAGATACAAACTGAAATCGCTCGCCATGAGTGAGTAGAACGATATCGTTTGCCGACACTTTCTCTTGGAAAAAGTCACCTAGATCATCATCTGGCTACCTAAATTAGATCGGAGATTCGGAAATAAAACTAAAAGAAAAACAACTACTGCGGACTACTCACTAACTGAATTGTACGCCGGGAAGATCGATGACCTACTTAATGTTAACTTACCGGTAAGTAAATGTACATAAATTTTTTTTACATAAAGCTTTATGAATAGTGAATTGAATGGAAATGTTATCCCATAAATTTTTCTTGGATCAGAAGATTTGCGAACTGAGAAATGAACCAAACTGTTACTACGGAAAATCAGACTAAATAATTAATACTCCAATATTTGAATCAAATTATTGAATTCATATGCACAATCTTTTCCAACATTGTAATTTTGTCTTAATCATAAATATTGAATGCTTGACGAGTTAGAATAAATCTTTATTATTAACTTCACTTTCATTGTACGTGTATAAAATTAATGCTATTCTATTTAAGTTTTACCTTTAGTTATTTAACTTAGATCGTATAATTATTACCTTACGGGCTACAATATTTGACGCAGTCTCAGTGGGTCTAACGACTCTGGTGCCCTCAAGTAGAAATTAAAAACTGTTTCTGCTTACGATTGTACTCGGTAATAATTCTAGGCCGAAGTTGATCAGGAAAAATAGCTGTGTTGAGAATTGAAATACAACTTTCTTTTTTCTTTTGATACAGCTTGATCAACTCACGCTCAAATATAAATTTGAGGTGTATAAGGGCCTAGTAATACGAAAAACATTACAATATATATATATATATACTTCCTAATCTATCCTATCCATCTTAACCAACTGATACACATCACCACATATATTATAAGTTTAGTACACACAATATACATATAGTTAAATATTACATATTCATCCTGTATTGTGCTAATATCTGTTCTGTATAATTAACTGGACATATTACAGTCCTATTTGTGGAGATATCAGATTGCCTTAATGTTAACATGGGTATTACAACAATAATGGGATGAACAAAAGCTTTGAACATTCTATCCTCAATGAAATTGATGGTTGAAGAGTTGGAGGGTGGAGAAGATTGAATCTTGTCTATTAAAGTTTGAAGATTTTCTATCCTAATATAAACTGAACACTGATTGTATATATATATGGAAGATGGTGATCTGGAACAACTGATGAGTCCTGCTTCAGTATGAAATATATATATTGGAGATAAATTATCTTTTCCACATGTATGAGGTCATTATTGGTTGTAAAAGATGGATTGAATAGATGTAGAGAGCTTGAAAATATGAGATCAAGTCCCTTATAATTACATTGTTTAATATAGACAATACATTTATATATATATATATATATATATATATATATAAATATATATAAACCAAAATCATATATATATATATATATATATATATATATATATATATATATATGAATGATTTTGGTTGAAATAATTTAATATTAAAATAAAGTATGCCTATGAATTTGAAAAGAACGGGTTTTAATACATGTGTTTTATCAGTACCTACTTATGGGCCTGATGCTTGGACATTGAACAAAAGAACAATGCAGAGACTTCAGACTACTCAACCAAGTATAGTCAGATGAATATTAGAAATAAGAAAAAGGAAGTGAAAAATAAAATACATGAGTGAGAGAGCAAACATATATTATTAAAATCATTGTAAAAATTAAAATACTGGATTTGGTCTGGACATATTGTTAGAAAAGATGATTTAAGATGAACAGTTGAAATATCTTAATGTGGATTTCAAGAGATAGCAAAAGACCTATAAAAAGACAACATGGAAGATGGATAAAATAAGGAGGTTTGTTGCTGTGATGTGGAGAAGGGAAGCTAGAAATTAGGGAAACAGGATTAAATTTGGATAGGCTTCATTTTGCAGTGGATTGATATTGATTGGAGGAAGGAATCTTCAACCTTTGATTGTTAGTATAATTAAACAAATAAATGGATTAATGCCTAGAAAGGAATGTCAAAACTGGACTATTTATTCATGAAATCCTGACTTCCAGAATACATCAGTCTACTAGTAATCAAATTATACAGAACACATTGTAACCATTCACCATCATATGACCATCTGGGAGAATAATAATAATAGAAATAAAAGTAATAAAAAATGAGAGTTAGTAAAAGTGTAAAAGAGAAGAAAGAAGCATGCAGAGAATATAAGTATGCTATTAAGAACAAAGAAAGTGAAAAATATATTAATTCTAAAGGGAAATTAGAAAAGAAGAAATTGGCTAAAATGGATAATTATAAAGAGAGTATGAAGTTGACTAGTAAATTGTTGGAGGATATTAATAAAAGTGGAAAAGATAAGAGTAAAAAATTTTGGAATTACATTAAAATGAGAAATGTTGGGGAGAGAAAGATAATATTAATAGATGATGAGGAAATAGAGTGTAGCTCTAGAGAAGAATTAGAGAGAATTTTAAATAGATATGTAATGGATATAGAAAAAATGTTAGATGTGAAGGACTTATTAATAGAAAACATGAAAGCATTTAGTAATGGGAATATTAGATTTACAAAAAATGAACTGAATGAGGTAAGGAAAAGATTGAAAAGTAAAAAGGCAAAGGGTTTAGATGAATGGGCAACAGCAGCAGAGATGGTAAAGAATTTAGGGCATAGAGCAAAAGTAAAGCTATTATCATGTTTTAAAAAGTTGGCACAGAAGAAAGTATTTCCTGGTAGTTAGAGTAATACAAGAATAAAATTATTTAAAGGAAAGGGTAAGGATCATAGAAAGTTAAATAATTATAGACCGATAGCAGTAACATCAGTTTTATATAATGTTTTCCCATATATGGTGACTGGAAGAGTTGTAAGAAAATAATGTAGTGGCAGAAATGCAAGGAGATTTTAGGTCAGATATGCATATAGAATATACTTTATTTGTAGTTACACAACTTATGGATATGAGTAAAAATTCAAGTAAGTCATTATATATGAGTTTTATAGATATAGAGAAGGCATATGATAGAGTAAATAGAAATAGACTATGGGTAAGTTTCGCAAATTTGGGAATGGATGAAGCTTTAGTAAATATTATTAAGAAATTATATGAAAATAATTACTATACTTATCAATTAAGGGATACAGAATGAGTTAAAGTTAAAAATGGGGTGGGACTAAGGCCAGGATGCCCTATGTCACCTATTTTTGTTATATTTGAGTGAAATGGAGAAAGCAATAGAAATACTATAAAGAAAGATAAAGATACTGTTAATAGTTGGGAAGGGAATATATACTTTGCCGGGTCTTTTAATGCAGATGATATCTTTTTGTGCAGAAAGAAGAGAAAATATGGAAGCTATGCTGAGAAGATGTGCAAGGTTCGGAAAAGAGAATGAGAGAAGATGTAGAATTTGTATTGGGCGATATAAAATTAAGTGTGGTGAATAGATATAGTTATTTGGACATCATCTTAAGTAATCGGGAAAATTGCTTGGATAAATGGGAGAAATAATTAATAAATGAAGCAAAGAAAAGAAAGGATTTGGTAAAAAAAATTAAGTGTTTTCATATAATAAATTGATGTATCTAGAATTGTATAGGAGTTGCAGTATCAGGGTTAACATATGGTAATGATGCATTATGTTTTAGTAAAGGGGTATTAGATTACTTAGAGAAAGTACAAAGGGAAGTAAGGTGTGGACAGCAAAGGAGGCAATTCAAAGTAAAAAGGGATGGTCAAGTTTTACATGAGAGATGCAAAAAGTAAAATAAAAATGTTTGGTAGGTTGCAGTTTATGGATAATAAAAAATAGCCAAAATAGTATTTAATTGGGTTATGAGTAAAGCACAGGCAACAAGATGGGTGAGAAAGGTAATAAAGTATGCAAAACATTTGGATAAAGAATTTATATCAGTATACTTGTATAAAAGGTGGGATGATTGTATTAGGAGGATTGTTGACTGTTATAGTAGTAAGGAATTGGATAAAAGAATAGATGCATTAATAAAGAATAGGGAGTTGGAGAGATGAAGAACTAGTATGGAGAGTAAAAAGAGTTTAAATATATATAGAAGTAAATGGAACATTGGGTGCAAGTTATTTTATGATAATAGTAAGTAAAGTAGTTTATTGTTTAAGGCTTGAACAGGATCTTTAGCAACAAAAGAATATACATGTAAATAGAAAAGTATGGGTGATTTATCTGAAAATTGTCTAAGCATCTAAATAGAAAAGTATGGGTGATTTATCTGAAAATTGTCTAAGGAAGGCATAGAAAATATTAAGCATCTGTTGATTGAATGTAAATGCTTGAAAGCAGAAAGTGTACAAATAATGAAATTATGGAAGAATAAGTTTGAACAAAGTGATTATACAGAAAGTGGGTTATTGGCTTTTATGTTGGGTTTGGGAAAAAATAAGGGGGGATTTAAATATAAAGGTCATAGTGTTGACAAAGAATATGTTGTGAAAATGGGATGGAGCAGATTAGGCAAAAGTTTAGCGTGGGGAATGGAAGGTAAAGTGGCTAACAGGTTTTTTTGGGCATAGTTGCTGAGAGATTCTTGACTCCATTTAAGAAGAAGTCACAATACATCACATCACAGATGCTTATCAACGTCATAAAGATTTAAAACACTTTTTATTCAAATATTAAGCAAATAAAAGATGATTATCACAGTCCAAATTAGATATTCTATATTTTTATTGGTTATTTAGACTACCTTATGTTTATGAATGTTTTTAACTTTTGTTTGGCCTTAATAACATAACTAAATTGAGGCCGCCATGAAATTATTTTTCCATCTATATTTGATTGTTAGCTGGAATAAAACTTTAATGAATATAAAACTACTGTTTTAACAAAATTATCTTTCATATTAATTACAAACATAACTCTGGTCACAATTTCATTTCACTCAACATCAAAGTTGTTTGTGCTGAGTGCAGTAATCAAAAGAGAAAATACAAAGAGGCAGGTTTATCACAAATAACACCCATATGATAAATACAAATGACTTGTGCATTGTATTGTCATGCAAATGGTATATACAAATTCACAAATGTGCATACTAATTAACTTATAAGATCATTCTTTACATAGCTATCTTCATTTTATGAATATGACTGGTATGGTCAAAGGCAGTGCTAAAGGGATGTTAATTTTATAATCTTTTCTGCGTAGATGATTTTTTTCTAACTATTAAATTACAAACAAATAAAGAAAGAAATGCAAGATAGATTGAGTTACATGTATAAGAATAAAAAATATATAAAAAACAATTTTTTTTAAGAAAATAAAAATAAAACATTTATTAACTAGAACAATATAAATTCTTTGTCATGACATAAGTTAAAATCCTCTAAAAACATCATAACATTAGATAAATATATATAATTTATATATATTAAATATAAATATTTTCAAGTGAGTGAAATAACTATGAAGCAAAAAAGTACCTCTTAGAATCATTTCTGCTTGATAAAAAATGTGAATAAATGTCATTTTGTACATTTTGAGTTTTGCAATTTAAGGTTTGGATTAAAAGAGTTTATTTTTAATAACAGCTGCCATCTAGTAATAATAATGAAAGCTAACATATATATGACATTTACCACCATTGAAAAGTATTTATTCTAAAATTTATGTAAAACTCTCAGTATAAAGATCATTCAAATTACATGAGTTACATCATAAATAAAAAAATCAAATGTAAGTTCCAATATAACTATCAATAAGTCACCTAAAAAGGGGTAATGTATCTTTAAAATTGGAATGATTATTTGTTTTATTCAATCTTCTGTTTTCACTTTTTAATAGAGGTGTCAATAATTGTGTTTTTATTCGTAGAGGATCTCTGCTTTCTATTAGTATCATGCCATCTACTGTAAACTTGACTAACTATAGTTGCAAATAACATTCCATTGAATTAATTGTATAAATTAAAAAAAACATATATTATAAAGAATATTGTTAGATTTGTAATGTTACAATAAAAAGTTGAAAAGGCAATTGATTTAAAAAGTAAATATCTACTTTACTGCCAAGACATAAATATAGAAAGCATAAGTAAAATGTATTAATTACAAATAAAAAGTAAAAAAAAATAAATAGAAATATTATTGATGGTAGATCAAAAAGAGTAGCAAAATTAATTATTCATATTAAAATAAGATATCAAATGTAAACAAATCAGCTATATATCTAAACAAGTTCTCAATGTAATGAAGCATAGAACTTTTACGTGAATATACATAATGTTTATGACCAGAATAAAGAACATTTTTAACTTTTCATGTGTGACTTTAATATTAAAGTGGTAAATGATTGAAATATGAAAGTACAGATTGTAAATGTGGTTATGGTGAAAGAAATGGGAGGGAAAAAGAATTGAGGAGTTTGCAGATAAAAGAAAACTATATATGACAAATTCAATTATTTAAACAAATGCTAAATTGAAATTAACATAAAAGTACGTAAATAAAATTATTATGGAATTGAAATATATTTTGACTAACAGAGAAAATCTATTTCAAGATTATAATTTTCTTAATTGATTTCACCACAGGAAAGGATCATCAATTTGTGAAATGTAAAATACATTTTAAATATAAAACTCGAGAGGAAAAAAACTACTAGGAAAAAAATCAGTATTAATACTTGATATTTCTAATCATCAGAAATATTTCAGTCAATATAAATTAAATATTGGAAAACATTTTAGAATGTTAACAGATTTTGAAGATGGCTGCCATTTGACTGAAATCAATATAAATAATATTCTATTAACCCTACCATATTTCCTATTTCTGACATTTTTCTTTGTCTCACATGTCAACATAAAATATATGATAAAATGATTGTTACTTATCAGGAAAAAATAAATTTGACTTTATTTGATAGATATTTTTGTTTACTAACTGAAATAAATTTTAAATGTTCACATTTTGTTTCTATAAATATTAAAAAAATGAGGATGTAAACAAAACAAAGATTTTACATGGCATTGTTTTTAGAAAGATTATTGTCAGTTTATAAAATCAAAATATTTTTTATTTTTGATTATTTTTTAAAATGTGAATGAATATTTTTTTATTTCTCTTATATCTAATGAATTATGCTTTAAAAGTTTAAATTTTTTGAATATTTATCACAAAATTATAATATTTTCTTACTGTAAATATAACGTAGATTGTTTACATCAAAGCTAGAATTTTTTAATTTGCTTCAGGCTATATTTACATTAGCTGCTAATATAACATTATATTTTTTGAAAATAAAGAATTTCAAGTCAAAATAAATTATTAGTAATTTATATGTCTTGATATCTAATAAATATAGTGCAAATTATTTTGTAAAAAAAATCTAAAACCATAATAAATTTGTAAATAAACCTTTTTTTGCACCATTGAAAACTTCAATGTTATAAAACGCTGAAAATTTTACAGCTGTGGCAACACACAAGGGCTGAACATGTCAGGGTGGGGCTTATGTCTATTGTAAGAGTGGAAATTTTGAATTTCGCACATTTTATTGCAAAATTTTCAGGAAAAAAATGTATTATACTAAAATATACTATTTTGCATGCATTTTAATGTATAATACTTACAAAAAAAATTTACCAGGGGGTGAACTGGCCAAAGGACATTTTTTTGTCATCAAAAATGTGAAATGTTTAAGAATGGTAAAAAACATAACTGATATAAAAAAGGCAGAATAAATACTAAAAAAAAATATGAAGAAAAAAAGAAATAAATTTTTTTATAAATGATTTGTTTAGAAGAACTGACTGTCTAGTGTTTATAAATCAGTATAATAAAGGGTTAATAGTGGTGTAAAAAAAATCTAATTGCACATTGGTGTAGAAACATTATAGAAGAGAAAAATCTTGAAAGTGTATAACAACATTTGGAATTGAAAACAAACGTTTTTCTAACAGCAACAAATATCAATATACAATAGTGCCAACAGTGTAAGCTATAATAAGAAATGGTTGCCAAAATATTTATGCATCAAAAACCACTACCTAGTGATACTCATCCAATATTCCTAAACTGGTTTCTAACTTGTGGCCTTCATCAGTAAGGAGCCATGAATCTGTGAGAACTAAATATATACATCTGGGTCTCATTTTATGTGGTAGATAGTTTCTTCAAAAAATGCACATAAAAGAAATCGCATAAAAATAGACTTAACTTACCTTAAAAAATGGGGGCTAGGTTCTGTAATTTTTCAGAAATTGCATAGAAGCAAAGCAATAAGGAAAAATTACTTTAAAATCTGCATTAAAAAAATAAGAAAAAAAATATGACTAATATAAAATTTCAAATATTTGAAAAAAATTATTACAAGACAAACTTTTTTTATTAACTACAATATTTAATTTTACATTTTTTCATACATATTTTAATCATTACTGCTATTTAAGAATATGCATTCATTTGTGGACTGGTAAGAAATCAGATTTGTGGTGTGATGTACAACTAGTGCCACTTTCAGTCTTGTGCTGTGTTAATGGTTTTCTGTTTCTATATTTAAAAAATAAGATCACAATCAAAACAAAAAAATTAGAAAGATTATTTTCAGTTTACAAAATCAATAAAATCTTCATTATTTATTTTAACAATCTAAAAAATTATTTATTTCTGTTATATCTAACAAAATACATTTTAAAAGTTTAAAAGTTTTGAATATTTATTGCAATATTTTTATACATAAACATTACAAGCATAAAGCTAAACTAGTCAATATAAAATCAAAACTACCCCAAATCTAAAATTAAACCAGACCAGCATAAAAATAATATTAAAACACAACCTAAGGTTTCACTGCTACAAGCAGACTTCTCAAGTGTAAAGAACTACAAAAACTACACAATATATATAATATTAAAAACTACCCACAAATCCATTCACTTCCCATCCACCCTTGATATTAAAAGAACTCTTAAATAAGTTAATTGCTTCAGAATAATAAATTTTCAATAATAAAGACTCTTTAATTCTTCTTTTGATTTCATTTCTCTCAAAGAAGACAACCTTAGCTTCATCAAAATCAATAGTGTGGCCTGTATCTTTTTCATGGACATACAAAGCAGTACTAAGATATCTATTTTTAACTCTACTTTTATGAACCTTTATTCTTTCATTTAAACTCAAACTACTCTGACCTATGTAAACCTTCTTACAAAATAAACAAGGAATAAAATATACCACACCAGAAATAGTCTTTCTATCAAAAACTTCTTTTGTATTATTTAATAAATTATTCAATGTAACACCCCTTTTCCAAGCAATTTTCTTATTTCCAAACAATTTACTATTTCTACACACAATTTTGATGAAGCTAAGGTTGTCTTCTTTGAGAGAAATGAAATCAAAAGAAGAATTTAAGAGTCTTTATTATTGAAAATTTATTATTCTGAAGCAATTAACTTATTTAAGAGTTCTTTTAATATTAATGGTGGATGGGAAGTGAATGGATTTGTGGGTAGTTTTTAATAGTATATATAATGTGTGGTTTTTTTGTAGTTCTTTACACTTGAGAAGTCTGCTTGTAGCAGTGAAACCTTAGGTTGTGTTTTAATATTATTTTTATGCTGGTCTGGTTTAATTTTAGATTTGGGGTAGTTTTGATTTTATACATAAGTATAAATCTATTATTATTATTTACTCATTAGTATAAGTAAGTTATTTACATGGAATCTATAAATCTAAACACAGCTTCAGGCCATATTTATGTTAGCTGCTAATATAACCTTATATTTTTGAAAAAAAAAAGTATTTCAAGTCAAGATAAGTTATTAATAATTTAAATTTCTATAAAGCAATAAGTCCAAAATAAAACTCAATGATTTTTAAATCCAGGCTTGTTTGCTTATATACTCACACAAATATGAACACAGTTCAGTATCTATACATTTTGCTGTCTTTAGTGCAGTGCTCCAGAACCAAGGCTTCTCACTGATGAAGACCTCAAGTTAAAAATTAGTTTTGAGATATTGAATCAGTAGGCACTAAATAGGGATTTTAATTCACTAACCTTCTAGCATCCATTTATTAGTACAGCTTGCAGTGTAGTAGATGGTGCATGTTTCAACTGCTTTTGTAAGCAGAAATAATGATGATGATAAAGTTAGTACTTCAATAAAAGAAAAGAGAAAATATTTATTAAAGAAGAGAAGTCACATCATGATTATGTAAAAAATTCTATAAAGAGACTACACAGTAATAAAGAAAATGTATTATCTCCAATTATGGTCTGAATTGCTCAGCATTTTAATTAAGTAAAGAAGTGAAATGTGTAATTAATTTATAAATAAGATTTGAGCTTCAGAAAATTAAAGTGAGGAAATTTGTTTATGATATTTTAAAAGCAGCAAGAGAAGTAATATTTAAAAAAATATTGGCAAAACTATCTAGTGTAATAGTTTGATTTGTATAGCACAAAAAACTAATGTTAGAAACCAAGCAATGACCAGCAACTCACAGTCTTTGTGTAACATCAATATAAATATTATCACAAACAATGCCAAATTGAACATCATTTCCTATGCTGCCACAACAATTTTCACATGACCAATGCATCTGATGTTAGTATATGTATCCTATTTCTTATATCCTGCTGAGGTCAGGGAGATACAAGATATACTTAAAACTATACAAAAACTAATTCTGATAAAGAGGGCACAAATGTGAGATGTAGTGCTTACATAAATAAATTTATTAGTGACAATAACAAAAAAAAATTAATCTAAAAAAGATTAAATGATTAGATTTGAAGATTATATTAAGTTTGTTGCAAAAACAAATAATTAGTGATTGAACAAATAATCATCATTAATTAAATACAATAGAGGGACCTTATGTTATATATCTCCTAAACGTTTTGCAGCTGTTTTTAGAATAAGTATTTTGTAAATTAAAATAAGAAGAGTAAAAAATAAATGTAGATTATTAAACTATCAAATAATGTAACATTAAATATAGAATGTTGTTAGGAATATTTTAAACTTTATTTAAGTTTTCCAGTTACCTTCAGCTGCTAATAATATCACTCAGTTTAATATACAGCACATTGTTTTGAGTGTTATTGTTCTCTTTCATTCAGAAGGTAGATGGCCTCACCACTGGCAGTAATAGCAAAGGAATCAAACTTGGACCTTTATATTCTTGACTACTGAATTTTAAACTAACCCTCTAATTGAGCCAGCAGAACGGCTCAGTTTGTTAGAGCATTGTCATTAATCTCAATATTTAAGAATCTAAAGGTGCAGGTTTTCCATGCTAGTATTGTTACCACTTAGACCACATTTGGCAGAATAGCTCAGTTGATTAGAGATTACTTTAAAATTCAGTTCTGGTTGATTAGACATGTATGATGCTTGATGGCATTGTTTAGGTGCTAAAACACCTAAAAATATCATTTACACCATCCAATATTGTGAAACAACATCATTTTCTAAAATGAAATAATTACATTTTTAAAATTACATTATACATTTCATCGCATGTTGACATTTTTCAAACTACTTTTAAACAATTTACAAAGCAACATTATTTTCTAAAATGGTATATTTAGCATTTTAAATGACATTATAAATGTTAGCGGATAGTTCTGGAATGTGCAGGTCCCAGGACCAAAGTTTTTGGTGATCCCAAAACAACATAAATTTTACTTATCTCATAGCTGCTCTTTATCTGTAAAAATAGGACACTATTATACACATTACAGGCTGAAATTCTGCAAAGTAGTTGTAAGCAATTTACAAACCAACATATTTTTATAAAATGTAAGAATTAAATATTTCTGAAATCGAATAAGTGCCAGGGATCAACGTTTTTGATGATCCAAAGGATCATTCAAAAGATGCAGTACTGTGATCAAATCAAGCTTCTGATTTCCAAATAATGTTCAACCTCAGGCATTTAATTTGTCTCCTAGCTGTTCTCACACAAATGTGCCTTTTCATGTGAATTCTGTAAAATTGTGTTTGTCTCTACACTTTGCAATTTTTTTTCACCTTCTAATCTGTGTAGGGAAGTGTGACAATGGGCTTACAATTATTAGTATGTAATACTATGTCAGGTAGGATGTAAAATCATTACTTTGAAATGCAGATTATTAAGAGTTATGGTCAGTTGAATTCCATACACCCTCACATGATGCGGTAGCAGTCTGTAAAATGTGCACCTTTGCATAGTGTCACAAAACACATCAGTGAGCCATAATATTTGTGTGCAATGCAATATAGGCTCACAATGGCTAATATGAACATTACTGTTCTATAGGTTGTAAACTTCAGGCCACATAAATGGCATTTTTATGTGTTTTAGCACATAAACAATGCCATCAAGCAATGTGCATGTCTAATCAACCAGTACCTAAAATTAAATATTCAATAATCTAAAAATCCAGGTTTGACTTATATGCTAGTACTGTCCCTGGTCAGGCAAGCAATACCTGAAATAGAAGAGTAAATAATACCAATTGAAACCTTGTGTTATGTACTAATCTGTGTGCTACTATTAACAATTGAATGTAATTGGAAAATTTAAATAAAGTTTAAAATGTTTTTAAGACATTCAATATGCAATGATACTTTGATCAAATTAATCCAATATATGAGTTCAACTTAAATACTATCATCACAAACCTTCTGAAAAACATCAAGGAGATAATTTAAGTTAGCTAGATATTTTCTATGTGATGTCATTTATTTTGAAAGTAATACTTGAAAGTTTGGGAATTGTTGAAACTCTTATCAGATGAAAATAATGAATTAAATATAAAGGTCAAGCATTGGTGGCTTTGTGGTTAGCGTAGAGCTGCCCCGGTTTCACTTCCTGGTCAACGCTTTGACATATGAAAAAAAAAGTAAAGATAAATTCTAAAGAGATTAAGGAAATGTTTAATAGATTTTCTCAAAAATAAAATAATATTGATAATCATGATATAGAAGGTGTTGGTCATATTATTAATACAGATAGATACATAATAGATAAAATTAATCATAGAATTAAAATTGATTGAAATGCTTTGATAGAAAGACATTGATAATAAAAGATAATATAATATGCCTATGTGTAAAAGAAGTATTTTTAATGGATACACTTTACCAGTTCTTCCTTTAAGTTCATTATCAAAATAAATTATTTTCTTTTCATGTTTTTAAACACATTTCTTATTTTTCAAACATTTTATAAAAATATAGTGATTTTGTTTGTTTTCTAAATGAATAATATTATTTCCATGTCTTCAAAACCATTAAAATTTTTGCTTTATTTTTGATGGCAAAAAACAAAATGTAGTGATTAGTTTATTCTGTTGTGGTCTGGTATAAATATGACAATAATGACTTCACCAATGGGTGGAACATATTTTCAATGAACACTAAATTGGAGCTAATAAAAACATGTATCAGATCTATATAACTATTAAAGCATTAATTTGGGTTCAAATCTTAGGGATTAATGGATATTCAAGCTTTTAGACTGAAGAGTAAAATGGTGTTGAAAGTGATTGCAACGTGAGTTATTCATGCAATCACTTTTAACTCCATTTTATTCTTCAGTCTAAAAGCTTGAATATCCATTAATCCCTAAGATTTTGAACCCAAATTAATGCTTTAAGAGTTATATAGATATTATATTCTCATTAATAAAAGCAAAATCCAGAATTTGGTCTGAGAATAGAAATTTAAATTGACTCCCATTGGTATTATTGTTTACCCAATCTTACTGTAGATGATACGAGTGTAGAAGGCCAATCTTGTATGAGTTAATTTATAATAATAACAAGGAAAGTACTTTACTGTTTAAGGCTCCAATGGATTCTTTAGTAACAAGGGAATATACATATAAATGGAAAAATATAAGTGATTTAGTCTGCAAGTTGTGTAAGGAAGGCATAGAAAGTATTAGGCAGCTGTTAATCGAATGTAAATGTCTGAAAGCAGAAAAGGTACAAATAATGAAGTTGTGAAAGAATAAATATGCACAAAGTGATTATACAGAAAGTGGCTTATTGGTTTTTATGCCAGGTTTGGGAAAAGATAAGGGAGTTTTAGATATAAAGGTCAGGGTGTTGACAAAGATTATATTGGGAAAATGGGAGGGAGCAGGATAGAGAATAATATGGGAAAGCTTGGGGTGAGAAATGGAAAGGGGAGTCAAAGTAGTTAACAAGTTTATCTGGGCATAGTTGCTGAGAGATTCCTGAGTCCGTGTAAGGAGAAGTCACAGTGCATTATATCACATCACATGTGTTATCGCATAACAATGAAATTATTTGTTTTTACTATGATGTATGAACGTTTAGTTTATATTAACTTTTGGCTACTTTACTTTTGTCGTTTTGATTTTAACTTTGCTGTTTTTTATTACTAAATCTTTAAAAAAAAAAAAGTAAGATTAATTAATTAAAGCAAACGTTAAATATTTCATTTTATTTTGCTTCAGAAGAATTTATTGAAGCGCATATTTCATTAACTTGATTTCTCACCTAGCTTTTCTTCATCTGTTAACAAAAAAAAAAAAAAAAAACTTTCTTTTTAAATAAGATGAAAATGCTTAAAAGCAGAAGGATACGATTTGATATCTTCTAAATCTCCCTTGTGGTTTTATTTTTTCCAATTTAATTTATATTTCCATTAGAATTTTACACATTATTGTCAGTATACATACAATAAAATTAACGATAGTAATAACACTGTTAACGGTATTAATTAATATAGACACCACAGATAATGAAACAAAATGTATTTCCTATACAAAGAAAGATAAATTTCAGCCCAGTAAGTGCAAAATTAATTCTATCACCTCAACACCATCTTTGTTTCTGTAAAGATTTTTAAACGCACTAAATATCTTCCCAACAATAAAACTAAACCTTGTAAACGGAGTTAAAACGACTAATAAGATTTATTTTCTCTCATCGAAGGAAGTAAATTCTTGATCTGTCTTAAAAAGAAAAAGTCAATACATACAAAAGCATGCGTGCACACACACACATGGACAATGTTATTTAATTTTGCATTAAAATTATTAATAAACTTAACTGCAGAATTAATCTTGAAATGTGTGTTATTTCCCTGTATGTACAAATAAAAAATGTAATAATTTTTTTCTATTATTGTCTCATTATGGATGCGATACTTGGACACTTCATGAAATGAAAAATAGATGTGCATACATACATTACAATATGAATAAATGAATACTTCAACTAACAAAGAATGGATAAATACAAAATATAAAGGTGAGTAGATAAGATCAAGTCAACTAAGTTGGACACAGTACAAAAAAAAGGTTAAACTAATGGAATTGTGGCATCAAGAGATCTCAAATAAAAATCGCATGCGGTGAATAAAAGAGAATGAGATGCTTCAAGTACAGATATGCAGCAGGGAAATTATGTTCCATTGACGTGTAAAGATTTTCATCCTGAACTTTATCTTTCTTATAGCATTGACAAATCTTGCTGGAGCATTCGAAACCGTCAATAGTAAGTTGTAAAAAAGCATTGTAAAAACTAATAAAGATGATAGATGATATTAACATTATTTTTTTAAAAAAAATATTTAAAATATCTATAAAAAATTAGAATGAGAATAAATAAGAATTGAATTCTAATTACAGCCACAAGGGATATAGAGTATATAAATCAAAAATACACACGAGAAAAGTCTCCATTTAGAAATGCTACCCAGTGCAAGCCCTAGTAATCAATGGATACTAGGTTTGTGCATAGAATCCCTATCTACCGCCTACTCATCCAATATCCCCAAACTAGCTTCAAGCTGTGGCTTTCATCAGTGAAGAGCCTTGAATCTGAGAACACTGCACCTAAATCTTTTGATCTAATACAATTCTCCAGCAGCCACCTAAGTTAGGGGCAGTACTGTATGGTAAGTTTGATATTGCTTTACAGATTGTGAAAGCTTAGTAAACGATGCTCATGTGATGTTTAGTAGTTTAAATTAACAATATTGAAATGACTTAGAATTATTATTTTTTTATAATGGTGTAAAGTTGAACAGATAGATAAACAACTAAATAAAGTTTGGATTCAAATATAATGGAAAGAGGTAAAATATTATTAAATAATAACTAAGAAAAATACCAAAAAGTAAATAAAAACAGAAAAACAAAAAGAAAATTTGACTAAATATTTCAATTAAAACCAGAAAATAAATTGCAAAAAATAAAAGCTACAAGAAAGATGGACACATAAAAACAATACAAATTAGAGATCTTTATTTAATATCTAAAAACAAAAAAACTTCTCAACAAATGTTTAATTTGAAATGCAAAATTACTAGAGATAAGAAATTAATAGGATTGAGCATATATATATACAAATACTAAAAAAAATGTGACAAATAAAATATTGCAAAAGAAATACTTATGAATGTTTGAATAATAAAACAATAGGTGACAGATTTGTGTTCTTGCATGGAAACTGGTCCTTTTGCAAATTATTGATGATGATAATTATTAATGATGCATCAGTCTTAATAAAAACATTATAATTGCTGGGTTTTTACTCTAAATTAATATCTAATATTGGACAATCAATACCTCTGAAATATATGTTTATATTGAAAAGTATATATTGTATAATAATTAGTAATATAAGATAATTAATCAAGTGCTAAGACAGGTATATATAAATAAATAGATTGAAAGATAGACAGGTGGATGAAGAAAGTCAGCCCAGTAGATAAACAGACAGATAGATAGGTAGATTGATAAATATTTGAATAAAACAAATAAATAGATAAATATATAAAATTTATAAATACATAGACAAATAACAAGATAATTGGGTAGATAAATAAGCATAGAGACAGACAGATGAGTGAATAGATAATAGATCAATGAAGAAAAAATATGTGGATAAACAATAGATAGATGAAGAGAAAGATTAATAAATAGATGGATCAAGAGAAAATATACTGACAAATAAATAGATAGACAGATAAATCTACTGACAACTAGCTGGTTAGATGGATATTGAGACAAATAAATGGATAAATAGATAGTAGATATATAAATAAAATACATACATAGATGAAAAGAGTATTAATGAAGAGAAATATCGATAAATAGATAGATGAAGAGAAAGATGTATAGATAGACTAACCAATAGATAGTTAGAAAGATAAATAGACGGACATACAGATATCTATATATATAGGTCGATAAATAAACAGATAGTTTAGATTGATAGATAAATAGCTAGATGTATAATTGGTAGAATTGATGAATGGATAGAATTGTTTAGCTTATATTGTTGATAGTATCTACCATAAACCGATAATTCCATTTTAAATCTGGCAGTAATTTCCAAATTTCTCCAAAATTTAAATTTCAACGTAAGTTTATTATTATTATTTTTTAAGTAAGTTCATAATCTATTCAAATAGGCATTCAATTATTCGTCACATAAAAACATTCTCTAACCATCGCCTGATAATAACATTTTTTGCTGATTTTTTTTAACGTAATATATCTGTCTTCAATGTGCTTTGTAGAGATTTTTTCCCCTTCTAGATAAACAAAACAAAGAAAATCAGAGAGTCATTTAAAAAAATGGGATAAGGAAAGAAAACAATAAAGCGCTACACTTAACCAAGTTGTTGAAATATTTTAGAAAAAGTAGTTGCAGCAAAAAATGTTAAAATAAGCATCTGGCGAATAAACCGTCTAAAGACCAGTCTGGAAAACGTACTTTTGGGTGTGTGTGCGTTTCAAGTGTAATTGTTAATGTTATTTTTTGCGTTTCATTTTTTATAATTACAGTGATCACACTTGTTTAAGAACGGCTGCTAATGACGATAATAATATATATATAGAATATTCTTGTAGATGTAAATAAAATAAGTAATCAGTAGTGTTATTTAGACGCAATAATGTTTGATCAGATGTGATTAAGTATAATGGTCAAGCAATAGATCTCTAAATCAAAGTACAAAAATTGCTACTTTCAGTAATTATTTCCTGTGTTCGAACTTGATATGAATTTCTGCGTCACAAAATGTTTCAAGCTACGCATCATCATCATCATCATCAACCATCATCAATCCACTGCAGGATGAAGGTCTCTCCAAGTTCAATCCATCTTCTGCGATCTCTACCATCTCTTCTCCACATCACCCCTGCACACTTTCTTATTTCATCCATCCAATTCACATGTAGTCTCTTTCTGGGTCTTTTACAATCTTCAAACTACGCATATATTAACAAAAGTAATTTTTGTAAAAATATATATTGCTTTTATCCCCCTGAACAAAAATAAATAAACTACCTAAAGCTGTTTTATAAATTATAAACCTTTTCCCGAAATTGTTCTAAATACTTTAATTTGAGGTGAAAGATTTCTACATTGACAGTTTTGAGTAAATTTGCTGCAGACATGTAGAAATAAATTCCGTCTCTTTTCATTGTGTAAAAGGCAGTCGTTTTTTTAAAGCTTCAGTCACAATGTCTCAGGAAACATAAGACGATTGACAAAAAACCTTTGAATAAGATCGATTTTGTTTTTACTTAGATTTACTATAGACCGTAGAAAACTTTCGTTCAATTTGAAAACGAAAATGTTTTTGACAGATTGGCATAACAATTGTTAAGGTTGGTTTTTTTTTTTTACCATTCCTTATAATGTGGGTGTGTGTGTGTGCATGTGTATCATCTATTAGTAAAACATGTTTGGAAAAAAAATAATGACGTAATTTACTACTTTTCTCGGTTTTGATAATTAAAACGTCATGCACTGCAAATTTTTAACAATCATTTTATTAAATAAATAATAATCGCAATGTGTATTTCTAATATCGAAGGAATAGAGTTGAGGTGAGATCACAAACCTTTAACTTTCATGAGTAATACTTTACTATTGCACTAAATCATACTGGGAATCGTTTTATTTATATACCCACACAAATATAAATTGCGTTAACACATAGGTTAGTATATACACAACGTCACGAACTGTATTATTCTCCTCTTTTTTTCAGACGTTGCTGGCCTGTCCAGTGACAGTACTAGCATGGAAATCGAACCTAAACCTTTAGATTCTTGAATATTGAATTTTAAGATTAAATTTCACACTAGTACTATTACTGGTCAGGCCAGGAACATCTGGAGAAGAGGGGAGAATAATGCGACTTGGAAAGTTGTGTATATAGTAATTTCTGTGCTATAGATTACATTAATTTATATATTCATATGCAATCCCTTTAAATAGGGTTCAAATAAAGTGAATCCTTAAAATAAATTTTTCGTTTTCAAACATAGTTAAGAATTTTTAATCAGATATTTTAGGGATATCCTAAATACATATCCAATTTTTGGATGGCAAATAAGACATCTAAACATAATAACCAGATACTAGGTCAAGAAAATAATATTACGTAAAAAAAATTAATGCTAATCATAAAACCTTCTAGTGATCAGTTTCAAATTTAAAAATTTCAGTGTCTTTCTCTAAATAAAATTTTGGCAATCTTGCAATATAAGGTATAATATTTTTGCATGTATTTAAATAAATTAGATAATATAATATAAAATAAAATATTACTATTCTACAGCAATGATTGTATATATCTTGTTAAAAAATATATAAAAGATTTTTTCAACAAATACCCTTTTTGTTTCTTTAATGTCATGGAAAATATTTTAAAACTTTAATTTATAGTGGTACATAGTGACGTCTATTTTTTATACATAAAGATAATTAAAACCAATCATTAAAAATTATAAATCTATTATAAATATAACATACAAGTAAAAGCTGTTTTTTCTTTCTCCTTATTTTTCTCTCTTTATTTAAATTTTATTTCCTCTCTTTCTTTTTTTTTTATCCCTTCCTTTCCCAATTATACAACTTACAACCATCATACAAAATGTACAGAGAAAACAAATCCTATATAAATGTATATGATGCTGACTTAGAGTATGCTCACAACCATTTTGAATTCTAAGGTCTACCCAAAACCACCAATGACACATTGAAGTAATAAATGGCATTGAGTAATTCACACAGGGTCACTTAGATGTGTTATTGGTTGTTTTTGGATGGTCCTTAGAATTCAAAATGGCATTGAGTGCAGTCTAAATACTAAAAGCTTATAATTTCTAAAATACTAATGTTATTACAATAATAATGGAATAAAAGGTTGAAGTATGTGGAGAGGTGGAAGGATTTTTTTTGATAATACTATCATCCAAAAAAATGAAGTAGTCTGATCAAATCAAGTTTATAATTTCCAAATATTAAAACATTATAATTTTTAAAACACAAATTATACTACAATACAGTCCATAAGCAAATGTTGAAATAACAAAATTTTCCATACTGAGCTTATAATTTTGAAAAACTAAAAGCTTATATGTTCTAAAATACAAATTATATTACAATATATGCCCATAACCATATGAACCAAAGCATATTAATTTTACTAGCTTATAATTTCTAAAATACAAATTTAAAATACTTAAATAGAAAAAATAATAATAATAATAATAGACATGTAGATTCATTAAAAAAAACCACATGTTCAAACCAAGCTTATAATTTCAAAATACCAAAAGCTTCTAAAATACAAATTTTATTAAAATATAGGCTTATAACCACATGTTTAAATAATGTAAATGTTGAGTAAATGTAGAAACAACTGCCTATGAATATTAATTCTATAATACTGCCAAAGCATATTAATTTTATAATTAATAATAAATCACATTTTATCTTAACAATAGTCAAAAAAATAATTGTCTAAAATAAAGAATATAAATTTTATAATTATTAAAAAAATAATAAATCTTTTGTTTTTTTACCAAAACCAGTGTGTTTAATTTCTCACATGTCATTATTTGCTGGTGAATGGATAAAAATAATATAAATTAGAGAGATATATTCATTAAATTTCTCAAAAATGATAATACCTCCTACTGATGGTCAAAAGGTTATGGTTTATTTTATTTAAAATCCTATATCTGATTTACACTTGAAATTAATTTTAAAAGAAATTTCTTAATTATTTCAATTGTAAAACAGGTATTGAATTTTAAATAAAATAAACACTAACTTTTCTAACATCAGTAGGTAGATTATTTTTATTCATCCTTTAGCAAATAACAACATATCAGAAATTAAGCACACAACATTACTCACTTTGGTAAGAAAAAATTGTAAAATTAATATTCTTTAATTTAGACAATTATTTTTTAGACTAATGTTAAGATAAAATATAATTTATTATTAATTGTAGAATTAATATGGTTCTGCAGTTCTTTCTACATTGGTTACAGCCTATATTATAATAAAATTTGTATTTTAGAAATTTTTAGTATTCCAAATTATAAGCTTGATTTGATCAATTTTACATCTATTGTATATGTGGTTATTTAATAAATATATGTGTCCATTATGTTTCTCCTTTACTTTTTTGGTTTAAGTATTTTAAATTCATATTTTAGAAATTGTAACCTTTTATTATTTCAAAATTTATTTATTCCCATTTTTCATATTTTGTATATTTTAGTCACATGGTTTGATGAACAGTTGTTGTATGAAATTTTTTAATTATTAGTATTAATTGTGATTTTGTAACAAATGGTCATATTGTGACCATGTGTGAATTATTTGATGGCATTTATTATGTCAGTGGTGATTTTGGGTAGTCTTTAGAATTCAAAATGGTTGTGAGTGCACTCTAAATTGACACCAATGCATACTATATAAATTTCCACTCATTTTTAATTAGCTAACCTTGGCACTAACATGGGCTTTGAACATTTCATCAACAGATTTTCATGAAATGAACTGCTGAAGAGTTGTGGGTTGGAATAGTTTGAAGCCTCTCCATTAAAGTATGAAGATTGGCCACCTTAGTATAAAGCCATGCACTGATTGTATATATATATGTAGAGATGGTAATCTGGACCAACTGATGAGTTCTGGTTTAGCATGAAATACATATATTGGTGATTATTTATCTTTTCAACATGTGTGTGATCAGGTGGGTCAGCAATATGAGATGGCATGGAGAGTTGAGAGTCATGTGAAAGTCTGAGTTTGAATTCCTTGTATATACATATATTGTAAAAAAATGAATGATTTTTAGGGACTTCCAAAATTTTTGCATTGTAAGCTTTAGACTTAATATCCTATACTTAAATCTGGCACCGTTGAGAAGTTATGTTATTTGTTTTCTTTTACTATGTGTTTGTAGAGAGATAGTTGAGAGAATTTAGTTCCAAGGTGAACTATTTATGTTTTGTTCTACATTTTTGTCTGCACATATGAGATATATAATACCAGGTACAATAATACTGAGTTGTAAATAAGCATTGTAAAAAGTAATATAGAATATAGATGATAATAATACTAAATAAATAACAACATCAGTAATTAAAACAGGCAAAACTCACTATATATATTTCCACACACAGCAAGCTAGATTAATCAATGGATGCCAAAAGGCTTTATGCCCAAGCCTTCTGGAATCCATTCATTACTCTAGCTTGCTGTGTGTGGCAATATATATAGTGAGTTTTGCCTGTTTTAACAACAGTTATACATAAGCATAAGAGATGGTGGTCATGTGATATTTATTGGCTTAAAACCAATCCTGCCTAATAGGATAAAGGTGGGTATGGTTACTAAAGAACAAAAATACCAAAATGTATGGGTACTGAACTGGGTTCAGACCCATATAATTATATAAGCTAATGGGCTTGGATTGAAAACATTAAGGTGGTTTTAGTTTAAGACTCAGTTTTGTAGTTAAATGGATATAAAAGGTTGTTGCTGGAGGGTTGCATTAGATCCTAAGATCTAGGTGCAGTGCTCTCAGATCCAAGGCTCCTCACTGATGAAGGCCATAAGTCAGAAACTAGTCTGGGGATATTGGATGAGTAGGCACTAGATGGGGATTTTATGCACAAGCCTTCTGGCATCCATTGATTACTCTAGCTTGCTGTGTGTGGCAATATATATATATAGTGAGTTTTGTCTGTTTTAACAACAGTTATACACAAGCTTAAGAGGTGATGTGATATTTATTGGGTTAAAAACCTCAGTAATTCACAAAATTAATAGTAGCAACCAAAAATCACTTTTAGAAAGTTATGGTTGAAAATAATAAAGCAAAAAAGACGTTTCTAGTAAAGAAAATGATTTCTGGCTGCATAGAAGATAGTCAATGTATTTGCATGCTTACCACTGGGGTTTACAATCATGAAATTGGAAGCAATTGCTACTGGCTAAAAATATATCACTTTTGTCAAAATGTTAAATAAATTTTTTTTTAAAATTTTAACTACAATAATTTTTTTTTTTATCTCTTAGAATTTTTTGTTCTTTCCTTGACAACAATTAATACTAAATATATTCTTCTTTTAATAACATAAAATTCAAATATCTATTAGTTTATTCTCTTAACTTTTTGAATAGGTAAATTTCATCCAATGGTGGCATGCTTCATTGTTATTGGGAAGAATTTCATTTAGATATTTATTTTCATATTTTTAAAAAATATATTAATTTTTATTACATGAAAGCTTACATCTGTAATTATTTTTGTAAGAATAAAATGTTCAAATATGGAGAAATATTTAATGAAAGACTGATTATGTCCCATTCAAAATAGATAAAAGGAGTTTTCAGATCAACAAGTTTAAAGCAAAATTTTGGCTATTTATTAAACATTCACATTTATTCTTTCACATTTTAAAAATACATTTCTAAAAAAAAAAATCATTATTTTTTTGGAATCACTTAAACTGTTTTTCTAACTACTGATAAATAAAAAAAAAGCATTTTCTTCACATTACAAACTAACTTTTCAACATTACCACAGTTTACACATGATGTTTTAGAATGGTTTTCATTTGTTAATATAAATTTACAAGAAATCAAGACCAATTTACTGACATTTAGTATAAAATAAAGATTTTATACGGAAATCAAAGATTGACCATTGATAAACTTGCCACCAAGAATAACAACAAAACATATTTACCTGCTACAAACTTGCTTCAACTGATATTACATATTATAGCAACATCTATTATTATTTATATAAAATTAATCAGAACTAATATTAAAATTGGTAAAACAATCAAGTACCTACAAACTTTACAAAACAAAACAAGTTTTTTTAATATATCACTTTCATAATATATTCAAAATATACATTAATTGCTCACTGCCTTGCCTCCAAAAAAGTTGATTTAATGCAAGATCCCTGACTTTAATGGAAACACTCAGATTATGTACCCTAACCCCAATGAAGGATTTATCCCCATTGGATAATGAATAGGTGCTAGCCAATCAGGCAAAAAAATTTGAAATACTCCACTTCTAAATGCAAGGTCAGATATGACATCCCTTCCCCTGGCTAAAATTGACCCTGAAAGACCTGGTCATTGAGATGTGCTGAATGACATATTGTCCACTTTGTTGGTGGCTTCCATTCATCACTGTCCTTGGTTTCTTCTTCTTTGCTTGATGAAGAAGCTCCTGGATGTTTGCAGCCACCTTGACTTTGATGTTCATTTTTCTTGCTTGATGTACTTGTGCCAGATTGGTTAATGCTTTTGTCAGCATATGTTGTATAGCTGAGTCTTAGCTTGTTGAGATGTTGATGATGTTGATAAATATTTGTTGTTTATACAAGACAGTATAGAGACCCTTTAGTTGAGTCACCACTGCTAGTATAGATTTTGTAGACATGTTCTACATACACCATAGTACTTGAATACCTATTTGAAGTTTTATTTTGTTTTTTCTTCTTGTTCAAGTTTGGTATCAGGCTTCAGGGTTGATATAGTTCATAAGCATCTTGTTGAATAACAGTTCTGCTGGAGTCTTCCTTGCTGCTGTGTTCAGTGTGGAGTGCTGGACTAGCAGAGTCCTGGCAATTCTGGTGTTCCAATTTCCCATATCAATGTTTGTTACAGCTTATTAGATTCTTGTACTGATATCTCTGCCTGACTATTATATTCTGGGTGGAATGGAGGGTTGTTCATGAGTTTGATGTTATTAGTGCAGAAGGCTTTGAATGCACCAGCTGACAAAGCTGTGCCATTGTCAGTCACTAGGGTTTTAGGAAGACCATGTGTGGCAAATAGCCTTCTCAGAGCTTCTATTTTGGCTGTGAAATAAAGAGATGGTACATCGATAACCTCCAGCCACTTTAAGAATGAATCCACCACTATCAACAGTGGTTTGCTTTTCCAAGGACCAGTATGGTCCAGATGGAGTCTGTACTAGGGCTCTTCAGGTTTAGGACACTGGACACTTTTGTCTTTTACTGGCATGTTCTGATTCATCCAGTTGCACTCAGATGGCTTTTTGTTGATTTCTGAGTAATTAGATTTTATATTTTGATAATGTTGTCAGCTGGTTCACTTTAGCCACTTTGAACCCTCAGTGACTGACAGTCATGGCCTATTAAATCACTATGGTTACATACTGCCAGTACCAGTGCTAGGTATATAGTTTTGTAAGGTATAGTATTTTTTCCTGTTGTTTGACCCAACAGTTTGATTTTATTCCCTTGATAGTCTGATATTGACTTACTGCTAGGGTTGCAGTTTATATTTATTCTCTTTATTAATAATTGCCCAGTTTTTTCTTAAAACTATAGACATTGCTGACCCTGTGTCAAGCTCCATCATAAACTGGCATATAATTAATTGCAACAGTGTGTATAAATTCAAACTTGTCATCTTTGACATGATTTATGCAGGGGCAACTTGTATAGATTTCTTATAATTGTCTTTACAGTTTTTTGGAATAGGTTTTTCCCTTTTCATATCAGACATTTGTCTTTTTAATTTCAGACATGCCACCCATATATGTCTGACTTGCTTGAAAAATGTTCAAGTTGATCATGGTACAGGCATTCTATATGTCTGTGGATATGTTCATTGCATCTATAGTAAATCCTTGGGATATTCAATGTGAGTTCTCTGAGCTGAGTATCAGGATGACCCAGTGTTATGCTCAATTTTTTGCACCTCATACTTAGTAATTCTTTTTAGTTGGGTAGCTTGATTAACTATAGTTTCTGCTAGTATTGCCTGTGCTACCATCTCAAAATCTAGATCTGGAATCATCAGCATTTTCAGGCTCACATTGTGATTGTTTATGCTACAAATAAAATGATCACAAAGTGCTTCATTCACAAAATCTTTGAAAGCACACTTCAAGGATAATATTTGGATTCTTGTTGCAAATTCTCTAGCTATTTCCCACTGTTCTTGTATGCTAAGATTAAAGTGATATCTCTGCATTATTATCAAGAGTTTTGGAGAAAACTACTCTGTGAAAATTGACACTTTGTTAAAATCTAGTTCAGCTACGGTTACTGTCATAGATATAGACTTGTATGTTATACATCTGTGGATCTATAATGGTCATTATCTCAGGCTTTCTCATCAGGTTAAGCCTGTATGTATAAAATCAAGCACTCCTTATAATTTGATCAGCTCTCAGGTTGATCTGGGTCAAAAGCTTTCATTGAGTCGATTGCATTAACCATATTTCTTTCTTTATGTGAGATATTACTCATAATTCTTAATTTTGTTCAGAGTTACCACTCTTAATTTTTAATTTTACATTTACATTGTTGTAATTAACTCAACAAAGCTTTTAAAACACTAGAATAAACTTTTGTCACTGTCTTATGAGTAAAGCTCACTTGATTGTTTGTAGCTTCAAATTGACATGCGTTTATGTTTGTGGTCAGTTTTTATTCGACAGTTTTACATGGTTTTAAAAAATCACCGTAATAAAATTTTATGTCGGACGTAATTTTTTCAAAAAAATAATATGCAACATAGAACATGCATATTTCTATGATGAGTTTAACTATAATTTTTTCATCCACGAAATAAATTTTTTTTGTCCAATTGTTCCAGATCTATTGAAACTGTCATATTTTATACTATAACTTTTTCAGCTGTAAGGGATAAATTCTACTTATGTCTGACTGTGCCAGATCTGTTGTGTTTGGTCAAATTTACAGGTTCAGTGACAAACCAACACTCAAATGGTGACATTTTTCAACAATTAATATGTATAATTTATTAGTGACAAAAATATGCACACGTCAGTTAATATAACTTATAAATGCTGAGGTAGTCATGTCAAGTAATGGAACTCACTTCCAGCTATATAAATAGCCTGCCTCATGAGTTCAAGTATGACACTTCTGGAGTCAGCTCTAGTCCAGACTCTTCTGAACTGGGTAGGACAGCTTGCCTTGAGTCATCTGCAGACATAGCAGTTTCCATTTTTTAGGTGTACCTGCCTCACTGTGTGGGTGTTGTGATAGTGACTAAGAGAAAATACTTTTGCTGATAGAAAATGGTTTATTGGAGAGCACATTCAGTCATTCAGGTTGACAGAAGTAATTTCTCTCTTTTGTGCCCCCAAAAAGGCTGACTATTTAATGGCAGATCCCTTATCTTACTGGAAACACTCAGATTAGATGCATGAACTTTGACTAAGGATTTATCCTCATTGGATAGTAACCAGGTCCTAGCCAATTAGGCAAGGAATATGGAATAGTCCACTTTTAAAGGCAAGGTCAGATATGACAATAATGCAATGAAAACCCAAATTGAATGTCCAATATGGTTGATAAATAAATTGAAAAAAAAACATTTTCTTTTTTTAAAATATACTTTGAGTACCATTACTAATACTATTTTGGCAACATGTATTTCTTTTTCAGAAAGTACATTTGAAATTTCATTGTGAATATCTATTCCTTTGGTTGTTGTTACTAATGGGGTTAAACTGATCTCTTCTTCTTTGGATATTATTCCCATCACTATCATGAATAGAAATAGCCAAACAAGTTGACTCATTTATGTGTTACTTTCATCAAGGCAGAAGAGAATTTAAACTAGATTGTATATTTCTTTCTCATTGGTAAGTTATGTTGCTAGCCATTTCCAGGATTTTTTTTTAACTGTATTTTTAGCCAATGATAAATCTTTTATTCTCTGAATAATTTTTGCTTTGTTTTCAAAAATTTCAAAAAAAATGATGCACATTTGTCCAAGCTTCTTTCATATATTCTCTATCATTACAAGGTTTTGCTGTGTTTGGCAATTATATGTGAAATAAAAAACCAGCATTAGTTATATTTGAACAATCTTTGGTAAATTTCATTATAGAAGATGATATTTATATTTTAAAATATTGGGAAATACATTCTTTTTGTACATTTTTACTTTTGTCACAGTGCAATTTATGATTGGTCTCATGCTATCAATAAAACTTTTCTGAAACATAGAACAGATACTGCCTTGGTACCTTTGTTAATGCTTGACAATTTTGTTTTTTATTTTCACTAGTCATATTAATATAATGGTAACAAATTTATTTAAAAGTACATCTAAATGAGCTTTAATAATTTTATAAATCAAAGATTTATTATATGTTAAAATATATTATTATCCTTGTCATATTTTGTATAAATATATATATTGAAATTCAAATACAAGTTTTGTATTCCAACAAAATATATTAAGAGAAATATATTTTAGATCATTAACTGATAAGGATTTAATTAATAATTAAATTTGCATAGAATGTAACAATGAAAAATGTTTAGCATTTGCCATAAGAAAATTGCCAAAAAATATTTCCTAATTACAAATATTTTATGATACAATAAAAATTGAAAGTTACTAATTAAAAACACCAATAGGAAATGCAAGACTGATAAAAAATCAAGAATAAATCCTGGATTGCTGGAGGAAAACCTATGTGTATAAATAGTTTTGAGCAACAAGTGCATTGTTTTCATTCCAATGAATTTACCAAGTGAATGGTTGCTGAGAGATTTTAAAAAATGACAATAGCTAAAGAAGCTTAAGTGATGGTGTAGAGTTCTAGTACAAAGCCAATGTGATCACAAGCAGCAGCTGAGCAGAGCCAAAAAAACATTTCATCATTTATTGATTTATTTGTTGATATTCTGAGTGCTTGCATTTGGAAAACACAGCAATACTTACATTTTTCTTTTACTGAAAAACTTTAAGCAAACAAAAAAAATGTCATTTGATGGCATTAATTAAGCATTTCGTTCTTTTACGATTTTGATTTAGTTAAAAAAATGAATGGTGTCAATATGTTTAGATCAAAAAAGATTAGGACAGAAAATCATTTGATTACTTTTATTTTAGATTTGAAAAAAATAACTTCAAAGTGTTATAAAATATTTTATTGAGTTTACTTTCTAGTTTTATTGGAATCATTTGATAGGTTTATAGAATATGATATACTGTTACACTTTATCTGACTTAAAATATCATAATTTATTGCTTCTAATATCAGAGTTTAATTGTAAATTGAGTTCTAATATAATATTATATTTTACCTTTAGTTTACATTAGTTATTTATTAATACAGATTTTAGCAATAAAAAAAGTTGAATAATTTAAAACATAAAAAATTATATGTAAATAGTTTGCTTGGCAGTAAAAAATTTGTACAGCATGCCATAGGTTCACCATCACTATTCTAGACCACTCACAATTTACCATCTATACCTGAAATGGATTAACAAGGATTACTAGAATAATTCACTAAGATATTTTTCCTTATAAACTTCATTAACTTTATTTATTTATATATTTGATATAAATGTTTTTGTTCTTATATTTACTTTAATATGGACAAAAAGGGGGAATATAAGTGTTAGTACATAACATAATGGAGAGATATTGTTGATTTGAGTGTAAATAAAATAAAATATAGTTTATGACAAACACTTGATTGTGTACTAATCCGATCATCATCAAAAGTAAGGGTAAGATTTTACTTAATAAATATTTAGTCCAAACATTTGTACAATTGCACCACATATATTTTTATTTCTTTGTTTATACTAATAATTGTGTTAAATATTTTTGGTATTTGACTAATTACTTCTGTCATAAATGGTCTTTTTTGCCTATACCGTGACTACAATATATAACAGGGTGATTCCATATCACAATTATGATAGATAGGAATCTAAAATATCAAGTTAATTAAAATAAAACGAATTATAAATATTAATTCTTATTAAGCGCAATGTCAGCTTTATATAAGTATAAAACGAATTATGATTTTCATATAAAAATATAAAAAAAAACAAAGATGATTAAGATAATCAAAAACATAATATAAATTTCATTTATGTTAATAGGGAAATCAAATAGTTATTGTTTGTGGGGAAGAAGAGTTTGGAATAATAGGTAGAATCAATTATAAACAAAGAGTAGCCATAAATGTCGAATTAAAGGTTGTATAATTTTGTTGTAAATTTTCTTTGTTTAAAATATTGATTACTATAAATATAGTTGATAAATATATTCTATTGTTAAATTAAAAACACGGTGTAATTTTCTAAATTCACTTTTTAATTGATCATATCTTCTAACATATTTATAACTACTTTTGTCTATTTACGTATGACTTCGTATATTCACACCTACTATTAAACACCTACAGATATTTACATCTATATTTCAAGTGATATTAATATACCTTGAACTAGACGATTATGCAGATTGTCCATGAGTTTGAAACTTGGGAATAACGGAAATATAAGAAAGCATGGACGAGGTGAGTTTAGACATAAGCTTAATATTTAGTTGATTCTTAACCCTCTTCTCTTCTAGAAATGTAATTAACGTGTATGTGGTATATATGAGTACAAATGTCAAAGATATACTCTCTTAATTATTATAATAACCTAGATAACCTATTTTCATACCAGTTAAAAGCTCGTTCCGTTACAATTTATATATATCTTTTTTTAATTAAAATGTTTAATAACTTTTATTTCTTGAAGATATTCTTGATGTGAATCTATTAAAATTATTTTCCGTAATGAATCTTTTTTAATAAAATGTTTTAAATAATTTCTACATCTAAATACTTTATTTTAATTTCGAAATCTACTTTTGAAAATTTTATATTTAATATTATTAAATTCGTTATGAATATTATTGAAAGCTCATTTGTTACCAATTATTAAAATATCATTTGCATATGAAAAATGATATAATCTTTTTTTATATATTATTCTTTTTTTAATTGTATCAGTTCATCACTCATTAATTGCACAACCCATTACCTATCATTATATTCATTTTAATATTCATTATTATATTTAAAGTATAAACTATTATATTTCAATGTTTCAAATTCCTTTTTTATAATATTATATTTCTATCATTTATGTATAGTTATAAGTTTACTATTAATATTATATACTTTTTAATTATATTAACTACAATAAAGATAATTATATTATCTGCAATAAGATATTTGTTTTAATATATATAAAACATCAATTAATTTAATTAGTAATTGCTTCATTAAAAGTTTATGGAAAAATTCTAAAATATATCTAAAATTGTATATTTTTATAAATATTGTACAATTGTTACATATAATTAGAAGGGATTTGAACACACACTTTCAAGTTCCCTTCAGTCATCCACTCTATCTGGCTTAAGTATATATACTATATTATATAGTATAATTGATATATTTACATTTTGTTTTGGCTGCAGAAAGCAGTTTGCTGTTAAATAAAAGTAGAACATTAAATTTCTCTTTGAGGCCTTAAAAATAGTGAAAAAAGCAATTTTTTAATTTACATTTCATATGTTCATGTTATTGCAGCTGTTATTGCTGTAAAAATATTCATATAGTATATGAACATGGATTGACTTATCACTAATGCTCATCATCTAGCAGGGTGAGTCTGTTTACTTTTTATCTCCGAATATAAGGTCAAGAATCACCATATTATTAATTTACTTGATACTTCTTGACAGAAATATCAGCTGAAGATTTTTGAAAGCAGAATGAATGCATATATAAATGAACTTTTTAAAACAGATATTCACAATCCTGACAGACTAAGACCATTTTTCACAGGCACCTCCATTTTTGTACCCAAATGCTATCATAATTCTAAATTAAGATAGCACTTGGGTACGAAAATGGATGTGATAAAAGTTTTGATTGTGGAGCCAACTTACTATTTCATTATGACATTTATTCAGATACTTATAATTGGAGACCACTTCCAAAGAATTGGAAGAACTATCTTGGTGGAGAGACAATTGATTATAAAATGAATATATAATGTACAACAATGACATGAACATTGGAAGCACCAGGGAAGTATGATTCATTATAAATAAAGAGTGGAAGAATAACATTCTGAAGATTGATGATACGTCAGACAGAGTTGCAAGATTAATTATTGAACTTAATAGTTGACATGGAAACATCCAAATGAATGTACAGCAGAATTGTACTATATTTTGACTACAAAAAATACTATTTTAAAATGGCAATATTCTTAATAAATTGAACATAGGAAGTGATCATTGAATAAGGAGATGCAAAACTAGAGAGACAAAAAAATGTTAAAAAATGCATTCTCAATTTATATTCCAAATCTTCAGAAACCTTCTAATGAATTTAAATTAAAACTTGCAAATCATTTTCAGATATAAACAGATTTTGAATTTAATTCAGATTTAAACAAAATCAATAGGAAAAGATTTGTTACAATTTAAAAGCAGTTTCATAAAAGCTGACAAAAAAGCAGTAATTTTTCATTACTAAGACATGATGATTTAAGAAGAAAGAACAAAAATTGAAAATTGATAACAATGATAAATTAAGCAAAACTCTCTATATGTATTGTCACTCAGTGCAAGCCAGAGTAATCAATGGATGCCAGAAGATTTTTGCAATACATATAGAGAGTTTTGCCTGTTTTAATAGCAGTTATAAGCAAGCATAAGAAATGGGGATCATGTGATAAATTAAGAAGGATTGAATATATAAAATTTGATAAAATGGTACAAAATGAGTTAATAATGATATGTAAATATATAATTGTGAATTATCAAGGAAATTTATAGAAGGAAATTAAAGTATCAAGAGTGCAAAACAACACTTGGTATTGGTAAAAAACTTATATCTGCAATAAGAAAGCAAGATGGAACTATTACTAAGAAGAGAAATAGCATTGTGTAGAAGAGTGCTATGAAGAATTATATAAGAAAAAAAAAACCAGAAAAAAATTTCCTACAAATATTATAACTTCTGAATTGCCCAGGATTTTTACTGAAGAAGCGAGGTGTGCAGTTAAATTTATGAAAAAGAAAAAAAAAAACATCCAGGTATCGATAGAATTATAGTTTATATTTTAAAAAATGTAAATGAAGAAATAAAAAAAATGTTAGCCAAATTATACATTGTATATCCAAATGTTATATTTTCATTTACCATTGTCAAACTCTTTCCACTCACAACTCCGGCACCATCCATTTCAGATAAATACAATAATGATTATTACTAATCATTTTCGAAACTAGAGATTATCTCTAGCACAGATATAAACTTTAACCTCAGTTAAAGATTAATATATCTGATTTTTTATTTATTTGAAGTATGGAAGTATTTATTATATCTATATACAAATGCTAAACATATATCAAATGACTGGACCAATGCAGTCTTAATATTAATATTTAATAAAGGTGGTAAGAAAGAAATTAAAATTTGCAGAAATTATTAGTCTTTTATTAGGTCTATACAAAATTTTTACTATGATAATTACAACTTGTCTATAATAAACATGGAACCAAAAAGAAAATGCTGGATTTAAAAGTGATTTTATTATGGTAGATCATATTCAAGCATTAAAAGAAATTATAAAAAGACCAATGAATATGAGTGGCCATTGTGTTTGAATTTGTAGATTATGAAAAGGTGTTTGATTATGAAAAGGTGCTTGATTCTGTAATCATTTTTTCAATGATTAAAGAATCCAATGAACGAATTATAGATCAAGGATATTGTTCTAGTCTAAAGAATATTTATAAAAAATCAACAACAATGATTATATTGCACAATTATACTGAGAATAATAACATTAAGATGAATGTATGATAAGTAACTTTATATCTTCAAAATTTATAAACAGTTTTGCAAGAAGTATTTTTTGGATTAAAATGGAAAGCTAAGGGAATATAAATAAATAGAGATTATTTAAATCATCTAGATTTTGAAAATTATATACTTGTTTTTGCAAATAATGATGAGTGAAAAGGTAATAATTACAAATATCTGGTTTAGATTATTCATAGAGATGAAAACAATAGATAAAAGTTATCCTAGAATTTATCTTTGTTTGCATGCTTTTAGTAAAAATATGTTAATATTAGAAGGAAATATGCCTATATGTCAGAAAAGGAATGTTTTTAATAAATGTGTTTTTTCCAATTCTTACTTATGGATCTGAGACTTGGACATTTAACAGAAGAGCAATAGAGAGATTTGAGACCATTATATATAGTGATGTAAATATAAATAACTAGAATACATTGAGAATGAAATATCATGGATGATAGAACAAACAGATTATTACTGACATCATTGAAAGTATTAAGAGATTGATGTGAAGATGGGATAGACATTTCTGAAAGTAACGATAATAGGTTGACAGTTAAAATCTTAACCTGGATTTGTATTGGTTGGAAAAAAATCAAGAAAAAGACCATATACACATTGGATGGACGATGAGATGATATGGAGAAGAGGATCTAGAGTTCAGAGAATATGAATTAATCTTGGAGAGACTTTTATTCTGCAGTGTTTCAATAATGTTTTAAAATGATGATGGTAAAGATAATTTAAGAATTTGGATTGCTTTATCATAATTTTATTATTGATTCTGATTCATTTTATTCAAAAGAAAGCAGATGTCATTAAAATTTGTAATGTAAATTGAAGCATTAAAATAGATTGCAACCACACTTGGCAGGGAATGAAGTATTTCTTGACAAAAGCTTTTATGTGTTATTCTTTTAAACAAATATTTAGGAATAAAACAGTTATATAATACTATTTTATTCAATTAAAGTTTATATAAATATATATGTATTGTAATGATATAAATAAAATATTATCTGGGTACATCTATGTATAATTTATTGAACACTTAATAGAAGTGCGACTTCAGATCACTCAAAGAAGTAGGAAGAGATGCATGTTGGGAGTAACAAGAAGATATCGAAAATGCAATATATGGGTAAAAGAACAATTAGGTGTTACTGACCTTATTGAAAAAAATTAAAAGACTGGAGTTGGACTGGACATAATGATAAAAGTGATGATAATAGATGGACAATTGAAATCTTAAACTGGATTCCAAGAGATTGTAAAAGACCTAAAACAGACCACATGTGAGATGGATGGATGAAATAAGAAAGTGTGCAGGGGTGATGTGGGGAAGAGAAGATGAAGATTGGAGAAGATATATTGAACATGGAGAGATCTTCATCTTGCAATGGATTGATAATGATTGATGATGATGAGGAAGACCCAATTATTCCAAAAAAGAGTAATAGAGAGGATTTTTTTATGTGTGAATGTTTGATTTATTCAGCTATGTATATTTTCCATGGGGATGAAGTAAAATATTTCTGTTAATTTTAGCTTTATATTAGGAATCAATTTCTGGCAGTGTGTGTGGGCCAATATGCATGTGTGGGCAATCTTTTGTAAATATCCACTAATTAATATTTCAAGTTTTAATTCTATGTAAGAAAGTTGTTTTAATTTATATATTATTTCTATTTTTATATGTTAATATTCTAGAAAGAAAAAGAGAGAGAAAAAAAGAAAGAGAGAGAGAGAGAAGCTGATTAGAAAATGTGTGAAATCAAAGACTCTGCTAATGATTGTTTTTGACTACCAAACTAGTTTGAACTCAGCTACTAATTAATCATAAGTTGACAGTTCCAAGATAAAAATATTTCAAACCACCCAAGTGCAAATTACCATCAAGAGGCTAGTATAAGTAAGTCACCGGTGACATCAGTAGAACAAAATGAATAAATACCAGAGAGAAGCTGAAACAAGGGCATATTTATTGTTTTTTTGAACTGTTGTCACCAATTCATTTCAAACATTTTATTGTGCATAATTTAAAAAGATATGCAGTGCTGAAAACTAGATTGCTTTGTTGAAACGCCTTCAGAAGCCACCCCACTGGAGTCTAGGCACATCTGAATGAAAGACTTGGAGAAATGCATTCAGGGCTGACCATGTAAAATTTATAAGTACAGTGTCTACAATGCCTCATATCTCCATCCACACTGGGAAAGAAAATATCAGAGGAAAGGAAAATCATGAAGAAAACCTACTCTGACTCAAATTCAGGATTGTCTGTGAATAAGTTTAGACATCAACTAGTTTATATCTATACTATAAATTTTCTATCATCTTAGCATGTTGAAAATAGTAACGAGGCTAACTTGAAGAAAATTTGTGTGCAGTAGTCAGTATGTGCTTTAAAGGATGTTTTTGTGTTCGTTTTCTCTGTGATCATTATGTATTAAGTTTGTAAGTTTAAGAGCTAATTACCAGTACTTCACAAATGCAGGAACTCAAAATTGGTAATATACAACCAAATTTTATTAACTATTGACATTTTATTTGTTGTTGTTTTTTTCAATTTTTTCTCTCTCCTCCAATATTAAAATAGGTACTAGATTTAAGGTTTTGTTATTGCTTAATATTATGTTATTATCATGCTACTATTTTTACTATTTTTATTTCAATTGTTTATCAATGGTATTATATATAATTATTTGTACACATATATGTTGATGTATCTTAATATAGTTTGTATTAAAATATATGTTCATTTTTTTCATTGAAATATTTATGTAAACACTTTTTTGATGATGGGAAGATTTGAACTCTTGACGATGTGTCTGCACATAGATATATAGTAGTAATGGACAAGTCTAAAATAAAAATCATAAAGGTGGTATGAAATGATAATAGTAACTAGATGAGAGAGCTATTTTTTCTTTTAGTATTGATTTAGAAAGGCAGAAATTAGGCATAGCTATGAATGGATACAGATTAATTATGTAATAGTTACATTACAATATTTTTGACAAGCTAGGGTGTGTATATGCATTTTTTGATTTTGTTTATTAATTATATGGATGTCGCAAGGAACTAAATTATTTAGCTAGGTGAAATGGCATTTAAATACCATAATTAAAAGATGTGCGATGCTTGCCATTTTTTCTTTTTTCTTCTTCTTATTAATCATTCAATGTTTAGTAATTTTATAATTAATTTTACTTAATCACATTATTTTGTAATGTTGGAATTCCTTATAAATGTTGCTCAAAAGTTATCATCAGATAAGAATACATTATTAACCACAGTAAAAATATGAAAACGGTAATTTTAGTTATGTATAAAATCTTAGTCATAGGGATATGTATATAGAATACATAACAACCCCTAGTGGCTTAATAGGTATTTAGGTTCTAGTTCTCTTTCATGACTTTGAACGATGATGGGTGTGGTTTTATCACCAGAAATTATGTTTATAGCAGGGTAATTATGCATAAAATAATAGTGCACATGACTTTTTTTCTATGAGCTAGCCTAGTAGTTAGTCTCCCATCGATAAGCAAAGTAACTCAGAGATCCATAAGTCGATCTTATAAAGGGAGGAACTAGGTGGTGCACCAGAAGATGGATATTAATAATCCCATCCTGAATAATAAAACACAAACAGTTAGTTATAGCTATATATTGTTAAATCAGGTATTTGTGTATAGATGCTAAGATTATGGTACATCACCAACTGCTTGATAGTTGTTGTGATTCCATACTATTACAATAATTTGGCTACCTAAATATGGGAAGATGATGATGATTGGCCATATGTGGGTGAACTCTGTACACCCATTCCATATCATACCATTACAATAATTGATGACCAATGTGACAGGCTGGTGATTCAAACCACTTCATACTGGTACAATAATTTGCCACACCAATTAATCACTTGATGTTTATAATGATTCTTGTATATATATATATATATATATATTGTACCTAACTGAAGTTTCACTTAGTTCCAAAAGGAGCCAAAGGTTATCTTAGCTTAACCTTTTGGTTTGAAATTGTCTGATTTTTAAAAAAAATAATAATGATAAAAATGAAAATTAAATTAGTTAATGACTAAAAAAGGATAATCTTGTATTGATTGTAATCATTATTGTATATTATGGAATTATGTCTAAGTATTTGGAAAAAAAAGATATATGAGTTAGTTGGTAAGAGATGCTAAATAATAATTTGAATTTTAAAAAAAGAAAGATATCAGAAATAGTTGTCAGTTTGTAAGTAATATTAAATGTATTATTGTGTAATCCATTTTAATGTCTAAAGAATAATAATTAGATATTATAAATAAGTCGGAATAATTAAGTAATAGATTTTTAAAAAAATGATATATAAGTTTTATTAAAAAAATAAGAATATTTGTTATTAGTTTTTGTAGTTTAACATTCCAGTTATAAAAATTATTTAGATGAAATATTTATTAACATTCTATTGTTGTAATTTTAAAAAATAGTTTTAAACAATTAATGTAATGCCAGACATATGTGAGAATGTGCATGCACTGACATGGAAACATAAGAATAAAAAAAAAAGTAATTTAATTCCAATATTGTTTAAAATAAATAAATAAAACAAATGTGTGGATAAAATTATTTCAATGAAATATTTATGGGTTTAATAAAGGGTATAACTTTAAATTTTATATTTATTACTATGGGTTGGATAAAATATCATTAAAAAAAATTATGGCACAATATTGTTAATAATAAAATTTTGACTTTGCAGCTGAAGGTCACGTGGTATGGGAAAATTATATTGATTACGTCAGTAGATTGATTCCACAGCTGGTTTGTCAGAATATTAAAATTTAATAAAAAATAGTTTTTATTGGTTTTAAAATGAATTGTAGGTGGATGAAAAATTGTGAGATAAAATGGAGATCAGGGTGTCATTCAGTGGCGGATCTTATTGTGATTCAACTAGTACTGGATCTTAAAAGTTCTTTAATAAAAAGTAAATTTTTAAAACTTTATATTTTCCAAAAAAAATAAAAGTATGTTTTTAAAATAATTATATAAAATTGTCTTCCAGGAATGAAGTGCTAGTCTTTTTTTAAGGTAATCTGTTTTCTGACAGATTTTCATTACAATTGAGGCATTAAAATTTACAGTAAAATGTTTGAAGAAAATACAGCATCTCATATTTCATTTACTTTTGATCTATTCAGTTTTCTTTATTTAGAAGTAAAACTTAAATTATTAAGTATTGTTATGGCTAAAGACTTTATTGCACTAAACTATAGTATATCTCCTATCAAATTAAAAATACATGTGAAGAAGAAATTAAAAAAAAAAAAGACATTCAAACATTTTAAAATATTAAAATGGAAATGCATTAGTGTCTTTATAAATTAAAATTGACATTATATTTAATACTGCCTTATTAATACAAGATATATACAGGTAAATATGCTCTTAACAAAATAATGTTTCTAAGGAAAATATGTATTTTAAAATACTAATTCTTGTTTATGCCAGTAATATGAAAAGTTTTGTTTGGAAGTAAAACTTTAAAAGAATTTAAAAATATTATTAATGAACGTATCTCTATCAAATGCATAATGTTTGGTTATAGTTGCCAGTACTTATAAGTAACTTTATGACCATTGATCTTTGCTCATAAACGGAGGAATGTCTTAATTATAAAAAAAATCTACTCTTATGTTTAATAAATAAAAGGAAATTTGTTTTAAAAAAGAAATACATATTTAAATATTAAGAAATGTTTAAAAAAAAGAGCTCTATTTTAAAAAATGCATTTATCTAAGGAAGAACATATATATAAATAAGCATTTATTTTTATAGCGTCTGTATACAATTTGTAATTACATTCATATCGGCCTTTCAAGCCAATTGTGCAAATGCTTTGCGAGTGTTAAATAATAAATGAATACCCTCTGACCAATACAAGATATAGAATTTATGCAGGAATAAAAAGAATCCCTCTTATTCCTACAACTCAACTAAAAATGTATATTATAATTATTCCATGTTTGAACCTAGAATTATAAATATAAAGTGTGTTCAGCTGAAGAATTTATTTTGTTTCATGCCGGCTTAAACTTATTATTTATGTTTTTTTTTTTTTTAAATCGTTTAAAAAAAATATTATTAATGAACTATTGAACATTTTCATTTGGAAATGATTGCCATGTGTATAAATGTATTAATTGAAGCTTCGAATTCAGATAGATATCTTAACCTGGATAAATTGTCTACACATTATGAAATAGAAAAATCATCACGGAGCTGAAATATGAACTTGAATTAATGTATTATTACTATTATTATTATTATTATTTTTTATGGTCTACTTTATTGGTTTAAAAAAAAAGAATGAAACCATAAAAATATTTATTCTATTAAATTTTTATGTAACACTTTTTGCATAAATATACAGGTAAACTAGAATTATAATTTTAACATGAAATAGGTTTATATGAATGAGAAAAAGTTTCTTGCCATTCTTAAGTAGATTTAGTTTATTTATCAAGCATTACACTAGCTAGTTTCTATTTAATAATTTTATTATAGAGATTTAAATATCACAGTCTTATTTTCATATAAATGGGATGTTTTGCTTAATTTTATTTTAAATTTACTAGAGAAGTTTATCAGAGAATATCCATTCATTTGTTTTACGAATGTTATATTAAGAATAATTACAAATATTTTATATTCATTGAGAAGTAAATATTCTTGCATTTAATTTACAATTTTAAAAGTCCACTAGTTACTATATTTTTAGCATTTAATATTTTGTTATGTGTGCATTGTGCCTTGCCTAGAATTTTATATGCATTTGAGTTTAAAGTATTTTCTACAGTAGTCATTTGACACATAGTTTGCTTTGTTGGTTCAAACATTGGATATACGTTTTTGTATTTTATAAATTTCTTAGAAATAACTTAGTTAGTTTAAGTGAAGTATATATCTTGCTATTAGTTAGAATTTGTTAGCCTCAAGAGTTAGGCTTGGTTTATAATTTTTGAATATACCTTATAGAGTAGAGAAAATCCTCCATCCTTATTGTATTGTATTTCCATGATTTGATAGTGCTTGTCCCCCAAAAGAGGGTATTGTATTGTATTTTTCAGTGATTACGATCACATTTATAAGCATTGGAAATCCTATGAGAGGATTGTGCTTTTCTGGTGAGTGTTCCTGTTCCCAGATACACTGTAGATGAATTCCAGGTATCTTCGTTTTGTGCCTCAAAGTTAGGTATTTTGGAAACCACCACATTCTTTTCCAGATCTGAGGAGCCTAGTATCTTTATATTTTTTGCCTATCATTCATGATGACTTAATGCTAATTTCACCACAGTAGGTGATGTTGCATTTGTTTTAGATTTGTGATGACAAGATATGCTTGTTTGAGGAAATGTATTTCTTCAGGTAGTTGTAGCTAATTAAAGGCTTATAGGTATATCAATGTTTGAATTGTGTTGCTATGATAGTTTTATCAAGCACAAGCTAACCAACAATAAGTTATATTTATTTTAAAGTATATTAAATAAGCATATGGTATAAGTGGCAATTCACACATAATAATTTAATATTTTCATCCAGAATTTCGCCACTGGATTTGTAAGTCTGTTACATCATTATCTTCAACATATTAAGAAAATAATTTTATGTGTACTAAAGTTATTTTTTAAAAAAAGTATAACTGATCTCTGATGAATGACTGTCACATACACTTAAGTTAGTTTAATTTTAGTATTAGCTTAATCTGATTTAAAGATATATCTAGCTGTGATATTAGTTATATCCGTGAAACTAGTGTTGATATTTTTAAAAAGTATTGTTGAATATGCTTACTCCAACTTAGCGGTTGTTAAGTTGAGAAGTATAAAATTAAGCTTAGGGTTTTCAATATAAACATAGTTCTGTGTGTTATTCTGATTAGTAGATGACACAATAATGTTATTAATTAGTCCAAATAATTATATAAAATCTTAGTGCGGTATTGGCACTGTTTGTATTCTACCACATTTATAAACATTTCTTCTCATTATTAATAAATCAAATTATTATTATTTCAAAAGTTTTGTTTGTTTGTTACTTTTATATGAAAATATATTATTGTTTTGGGTTCCAAGTTCACAAACTCTTAAATTTTTAAAGTTATTGAATCTTCACTTCAGAAATTCACAAGTATATTCTAACTTAATTAAATATAGTTGATATTGTCTTGAAAATTAAAAAGTTATGTTAAGTAAATGACTCTCATATTGAATCACAAATACAGATAATTGCATTATAGCAGATACATAATTAAATACTTAGTTAAAAGTTGTTTTTTTTTTTTTAAATTATCAGTATATCTTTCAGACTAAAGATTATGCAATATCAGATTAACAATATTAGTACTTCAGAAGAATATTTTAATTAATATTATTTTAAAAGCTGCACCTTATCTTATATTCACTGCACATCATCTATCATCATCTTAAATCTGATATATTTAAAGAATTCTAATTCATTTGCATTTGAGGTCTTTAGTGGTTGTCTATGAGTATGGAAAGGCATTAAAAGTACCCTTGCTCTTTTCTCTGCTCAAGTAATATCTTAGATAATAGGCCATTATTAGTTAAATTTAAATTGATTCATTAAATTTTGTGAATTAATGTTTGTTTTGTTTATTATTTTAAGATTGAATATTATGGTCACCTAAGATGTCACTTATTTATTTATTAATCACAGTAATTCTTTATTAGGCAACTTAACTTAAACATTAATTTTGAACAAGAGTTTTAGTTTTAAAATCCCTGAGGTTATTTACTCTTGTTGTTTTAGTAAATATAATTCTGTAAGATAATCTTTTAAAGCAAAGTATCATTACTCTTATTCAGAGAGTGTATGATTGATTGGTAGGATTAATATGGTAATTATGGATTAGTGATTTTTAAATAATCTTTGGTATGGTTTAGTATTAGATTATTATTAATATGCTGTAGTAGTTATAGTTCATCAATATTGGATTTGATCTTTACTTGATTATACATCTCTGGATCATCATCTCTTTTCTTTAAATTTATTGTAACCCCACTGAGCCAAGTCATTTAGAATCTCTTATTTATAGTTCATTTTATATCATTTTAATTCTATTCCATTTCTTTTCATGTCATTTCTCATATCTTTCTATCATCTCAGCCCTTTTAAAACATTCATTAAGAGTTTCTTCTATCATCTCATTTCATTTCTTGCTCCTTTATTCCATCTTCTTATATCTCTTTCATATCTTTCCATCATCTCATTTCTTTTCTTTCTCCATTATATATATCATTTCTGTTACTTTTCCCCATTTCTTTTCCCTCTCAATTCTTTTCTTTTCCATCATTTATTTTTTACTATTATCACTACCTCCATTTCATTATTATTATTAATTGGCATTATCTCCTTATTTTTTTTCTTTTTTTCCCCTCTCCCATTTCATTATTTGCATTATATCTCTCTTTCTCTTTCTTTTCCATCATTTATCCTTACCATTATCATTATCTCCATTTCATTATTAGCATTTTCTCTTTCTCTCTCTCTCTTTTCTTTTTTTTTTTCCTCTCTCTCAGTTTTTTTAGGTTACTATATATATATTGTGACAGTCAGTTTTAAATGACTGCCACAAAGTTGACTGCAAGCATTAGTTGCAGTCCAAACAAATGTACGTATTATAATAAAAGGAGTGGTCTGTGCAGGTATATTTTCTCTGTTGCTTACACACACACTATATTTAAAATAAATAGGATGAATGGTGATAATACGCTTATAAATAAACAAATGCGGACACCACATATAAATATGTATTTGCTGTTAATAAATGCTATATGTTTTTTATTTATGATATGAATAAATATGGCAGAGGGTTAAAGAAATTATTATGGGAAACTGAAATGTATTTGCAAATAACCCAACAGTAAACATATTTTATTTTGATTTTATTTTATTTTAGATTCTCAAATGTTGTATATTTTTTTTCTGTTGCTTGTTGAATATTCTTTTTGGAAAACTCAAAAACAATTTTTATGTGACAACAAGTATACAGTTTTATAATTTTTTTTTTACCACTTAATGTTCATGACCGCAGGCAAGCCAATGACCTCTTTCTTTTATCGTATAATGTTTTTGGAAAACAAGTGTAGAAATTGTATCAGTGGTTATTCAGCTTGACACCTATTCAAAATTATTTAATTAGATAAATGTAATTTTACTTTATTGTTTAAAGAAATGAAGGGATTGGAATTTAAATGGTCTGTGAAATTCTGAAATTAATTAAAAGATAGCTAAAATTAAATCCATCATTTGGAATTGTTTAATTAAAAACAGAAATGTAAAAGCAATAAATTGTGGAGGGGATGAGAGAATAAACCCTGTAATGGGGGGGATATATAAAGGCTGGTCAGGTGAAATTTAATTAGTTAGCTGGGTTACATTGGTTGATACTCACATGGGCACTCTTACCTGTTAGCAGTATAGTTTCCGGAGTGTACAGACAAAAGGAAAAGAAAAAGAATTAGGAGTGTAAAGACTATTTATTCGGAATGCTGAACGTATTTTAAAAGGCGCAGACCAAGAAATATGATATTCATTGACTGAAAAAGAAAAATACAATTGAAATTTAAGCTAATGTTGTATATCGCTAAGGAAATGGAATCAGGATTTATTCGTGATTCTGCAATGGATATGGAGTAGAAACCAAGTTCGGTACATTCGCACAGCTCGGAGTCCTACCTAGCCATCCAGTGATGTGACTTTCCATTTCTGAAAGTGTAGCTGCTATGGACAATTTTCCAACCTCCATATAGGCCCTGTGAAGTAATCACCTGCACAGCAGATATATATCGCCCTCAAAATCATAGCCCGGAGAAGAACGAAGACTTCGGGAAGTATTATTTATGTTTTTTATATATATATTTTTTTTTTATGTCTTATTATGAGTAATTTGTCATTTGACTTAAATTGCTATTATTAAATGAGCCAATGAATTGTGTAATTCAGTCATAAATATTTTGTTTGTAATTTTAACGTAAAGCTTCACGTAATTCATTGGAGTATCTAAATAAATTATAAAAGAATCGATAAAGTAAATATGAAATATTTCAAAATAGTTAAATAGAAATAATTGGGTGGTTTGGTCATTGGATGTATGTGTTTCGCTTTGAGATAATAGAAAATTTATTCCATCCGCTAAGTTCATGATTGTTTTTTTAAGGAATAAAAGTATGTAAGACAGCATTCCAAATAATTATTATTGTCCGCTATGGGCAGGATTCATATTATGGAACTTTTAAGATTAAAATTGTAGTTTAGCACAAGTTTGTTCCCCGAGTAAATTTATTCCATCCGCTAAGTGCAGGATTGTTTTCATAAGAAATAAAAGTGTGTACGAAAGTGTTCCAAATAATTATTATTGTCCACCACGTGCAGGACTCAGATTGTGGAACATTTAAGAATCTAATATCATTAACTCGTGGCTAACACATTTTTTTTGTATTATTATGAAACATGTACATACCATGGCCAATACACATTGTTTTATAAGAAATTTTGTTTTGAGTTTAAAGTGTAAGCAGGGGAGAATTTCAGACCATTCCTTTCCCATTCATGAAACTAAAATTTATTATACGCTTGAATTTTAATTACTATCGTTTATATGTGTGTTTATTATTTTGTAAATATTTATATAATCATAGAGGGCTTAATAAATTTAATATCTAATTGTAAAGTATGGACTTGTGCTGTGTATTTGATAATGATATTATTGTTTGACCTTTGCTGTTAACGAAGCAACAAACCACCATCCCGAGATCATGAGTGGATTGAGCTAGTCAGGATTAAACTTACCGGGATCGGCAATCATTCGCTAGGCATTCATTTTCTATTGATTTTTTATAGGAGATTATAGCTCTTTACTTATTACATGATCATATCCCTTAGGCAGGGGAGCAATCTCTTTCTTAAGGTGGCACGTAAAGGTTGCAGTAAACGAACCTTTCAAAGGTATGATTATAGTAACGTATATATTGGATGCCTTTGAATATTTCTTAATTGCTGCTCGATCTCAGAAAACGCATGTCATGCTCAATGTGGTTTAGAGAGAGACAGCAACCATTACAATATATATATATAAACCAATGTTTTAACTAAGTCACACTGGTTGTCAACTAGGTAACAAATATAAAATAATATCTATATTTCAATAAATTATACATGGATATATCCGGATAATATTTTATTTATATTTGTAGCCCATGATAATCATTGATTTAATATTATAATGATACATATAAACCACTAAAGATCACATGATTACCATTTTTTATGCTTGCTCATAACTGTTATTAAAACAGGCAAAACTCTCCATACAATAGCGCCACTCAGTGCAAGCCAGAGTAATCAATGGATGCCAGAAGGCTTGTGCATAAAATCCCTATCTAGTGGCTACTCATCTAATTTGCCCAGACTAGTTTTTAGCTTGCAGCTTTCATCAGTGAGGAGCCTTGGATCTGAGAGCACTGCACCTAGATCTTAGGATCTAATGCAACCCTCCACCAGCCACCTTTTATCTCTACTTAACTACAAAACCATGAAAACTAAAATTAAAAACACAAAAATATTTTTAATCCAAGCTCATTAGCTTATATATTTATACAGGTCTGAACCACTAAACATCACATGATCACCATGCCTCCTGGCATCCATTGATTACTCTGGCTTGCATTGAGTGGCACTATTGCATGGAGAGTTTTTCCTGTTTTAATGATATATATCTATAATAAATTTAATGCAACTTACTGGTAAAGACATCTAAGCAAAGACTTCTATAAAGCTCTCAACTACTGTTAGTAACTTCAGTTATATACACTAGGATCATGGTGATCTAAAAACTCCTTAAAATATTCAGTTGATGAAAACAAATCATACTAAAATAAATAAATAATAGATATTTATTAAAAATTCATAAGACTATTCTAAAACATGCACTATTATTAATTTTAGCTAAAGCTATTTATTTTATTTATCTATTCAAAATTGCCTCAAAGGCTCATAACTCTAAACCTTACATCATGCATATTACATAAAATGTCTCTGTGTTTTTTCAATACCATCTCAGCCAAAGTTTTAATAATAATTTAATATTATAAGTTATTCAATTAATAAAACAGTTGGTTATGCTTATCAAAGCTATGTTCAGTATATGTAAATATATATTTTTTCACAATTATCAGGCAACACTAGCACATACTCTAATGAAGTATCTTCTAAGACTTACTCTTAGGAATATTACATATTTAAAATACTCCTAATTATATACACTCTGTAGAATGTGGAAACAAACATTATTGGAAATCAATAATTAACTATATGCCTACATTGTAAACATTAGAAATATTTTTAAAATATGAACTGTATACATAATTATTACTTTCAGTAAACCTTTTATTTCTAAAGCTAAAGAATAAGTTTAAATATTACATAAATGCATCTGTGATATATCCATACAAATAAATATAATATCATGTGAAATTTACCAAGTGTATTTTAAATAATAATTGAACTGACTTCTAACTGTCATGTTTAAAAAGTTATTAAAGTAAGAAAAATGATCATTTTTATCAAACTTTAGTATATGTTCATAACTTTTCATTAAGAAATCAATAAAATAAAGGTGCATTACAATGTCATGATTAATAAAAGGCCATTAATCCCTTAACTTATTTCTACCCATTTTTTAAAGTGAAAAATAAATGATGCAAATAAAATATTTAATATCTGACAATATTCATAAATGTTAATTTTAAATAATAATTTTCATTAACAGATCAACAGTAATTTATCATGAATCTAATTTTACACAAATAACATTGTCTTCTAATTTAAATAAGTAGTAGAGGTATTGTGCCCTTGTCTAACTATTCGTTGATATTTAGAAGTTTAGTCTTTGCAAATAATTATCTCTCCTTTTTTAAACTCATAAACTAGTGTTATAGTAATACAATATTACTTGGATTATTAATTCTAATTTACTCAATATTTAAAACAGGCAAAACTCTCCATACACTAGTACCACTCAGTGCAAGCCAGAGTAATCAATGGATGCCAGAAATCTTGTGCATAAATCCCTATCTAGTACAACTCATGCAATATCCCCAGACTAGTTTATGGTTTGTAGCCTTTGTCAGTAATGTATTTTATGCACAAGCCTTCTGGCATCCTTGATTACTCTGGCTTGCACTGAGTGGCACTACCATATGGAGAGTGTTACTGTTTAATAACGGTTATTAACAAACATAAGAAATGGTGATCATGTGATGTTTAGTGATTTACTGAATATTTATTAGTTTAAAATGAATGATAAAAAATATTAACTAAAAATTTATGGTGAAATAGATAATAATGTGAGTCTATGGAGAAAAATATGTTTCTCTCAGAATTTAAATAAAGTTTATAAAATGTCTGTTAATTAAAATGAATTTATACAATTACCATGGATTAGTTTTTATGCTGTGGTCAACAAAATATATCTGAAATAACGATAATATTTCTTTGTTTTGTGTATGTTTTTTTATGTTATTTTAAAAGAGTTTTCCAATTAAGTTTCAATTTTTAATTTAGAACTGTAGTATACTTTGTTTTTGTTTTTCAGTTGATTTCAAACATTCAATCACAATCAGGTTTTCACATATATTTGAACTAGTTACTTTAGTATTATCAGTTTTTCACATATCTGAAATGTACATCATTGATAATTATAGTTTTTTATATGTTTGGCATATGGTTGATTTAATTTGGCTAACGTGAGGAATAAAGTCATTCACCTAAACTAGTTCTATACATGTAGGAAAGAGCTCCCAAGTGTAACTTAACAATACATGGCAAGTTTCTTGGTGCCTTGAACCTGGAGCCAAAATATATGGATTTTTGAATTTAAGTCAATCCTCCAGCACTAACCTTTTTTATTAACTATAAAACTATAATTGGACACTGAAAGCACAATAGAGTTCTGAAGCCAACTTAATTTGCTTGTATAATAATACAAATCTGAATTCATTAACATCTCTATAATTTGAAGTTCTTGATTTTTTAATAACCATAGTTACCATTAAGGTTGTAATGTTACATGCATGCAGCAAAGTGCAAATTGTTCATAAAATGCTTTGCATGATGTACAAATGATTAATTAATGTTGATCTTCAGCCCCTTTGGAGAGTTATCTGCTTTATACTAACACTAAAATAAAGTAGGTTACTTTATTGGCCTTCCCTACTACTCCTATTCAAGGCATACCTACAATATATCCAGCTAACATTAACACAGAATAAAAATAAATATATGACAGCTATGATCAGAGCTTCAAATAGTTATTTGTTATGGGTGGATATTATACATGCTATGTTTTCTATGGTTCAATATTCATATTTTTTCATCATACCATTACTATCAGATAAAGCTTTTCTACCTAATATATGTTTGAACTATATTTAATGAGCTACATGATGCAGCTGAAATATTACCAACATTAATTTCATTTTACCATTAACAAAACGCTACTTCCTATATGTAATCACAGGTGATTTAAACATAGACTCCCTTCATATATTCACTCTCTGTCATATAATTGATACAATTTGTGAATTATGCTTGTATTTCAAATATTACTATCTTTATGATACACCATATATAAATTGTCTTAATCTTTGCTCACTTTTTCATTGAAATAATTATAATTATTTATGCTGCTAGAATGCAATTAAACCATTTTTGACTTTAAATAACTCAATTCAATCTAATTATTAATTAACTGATATGGTTTGATATTAAGGATCAAAATAAATTTATAATTGATATTATATTTATCAAATTATGCCAAATAGTTAATTTGAGTCAAAAAATTACAACTCAAACTTTAAATATATCAAATTTATTAAGCGCAAGGAAATAATATTGTAATAATGTGAAAGACTCAAACCCTGTGCCTTGATTGGCTGTACATCAGCATGTTTAAGGTGAAGGGTTTGAAGGTTTGAGCCTTTCACGTTATTAACTCAAACTTTGAAATATATAATTTATATTTTTCTGGTGTGCTTAACTTAATGTGTGTGGTATTATTGATGTTAATATTATTGTAGTATTCTCACACAGAATAAAAACTGCTCTCTAGAAAAAATAATGAGATTACTAACTAACATAATATTTGGGGATGTAAGGGTGTATGTAATACCACATTGCGACATTCAGTTCATCAAAATAAGAGTTTTTATAAGCAAACAGATATCAAAATTGAGTAATAGGGTATATGCCATCATTGATCTATATAACTTTTCTTTCCCTGAACAATTGTTCAAAATATATTAGTTGGCTATAATATTTCAAATACTTTGGGGATTTCTCAGTAAAAGGTGATTTGTGTTCTCTGAAAGCTCCAAACAGTATCATTCATAGATTAATACAGAATACATAACAACATAGATTTAACTATTCATCACAAATGTCAAATGAAAATACTATTGTGTGTGGATCATAAATTCTAACATTAAATGTTATTATGTCAATATATTTTATATCTTAATAGATTGTTTTCAATGCTCTTCCTACATTAATGAACTATTGGGTATCTTTTCAAAACATTTTTGACACATGAATTTTCTGCCTTATATTGCTTGAATTATTTCATAATTTACATTAGCCCAACATTCCATCATGGATCAAAGTGAAAAAACTGTAATCTTTCCTGTTGTAAGTCATGATATAGACATATTAGTGTTTTAATATTATTGTGTTGAATAGCTAATGTATGTGACTCTGTAACATATGCAATAATTCAGAGATAGCACAACACACAGTTTGGAGAGAGAATATTTCACTGGTTATCTCTTTTTTCTGGAATGCACATTGCATGATATTAAAAAATATTAGTGGATTTCATATTTACTGTCTAAAGTGAAAAGATTTATGCTCCACTATCCAACAATAATGCATAATATTCTGACACATGAAAAAAAAAAAAGTTTGCCATGTTAGTACCCTCCTGTTTGGATTCACAGTTTGCATCAATGATTCTATTTCAAAAGAAAGACAGTAAAATATTTGATATTGTCATTGAAAAAATTCAGTTTAATGCTAATATGTAACATTCTCAATATATTGTGGAGAGTAGAAAGATTGTATAACTCAAACAAGTCTGGGTTATTAAAATAAATAAACCATGTAAAGCCATAAAAATAAGCCTTTCCATCATATAAAACAAACAGAAATAATTGAGGTTTATATAAAAATTCTAATACAGTTTGAGCACTATAGTAAATCAATATGTTTTGGATAATTGATCTTCATAAACAGTTCATCATTAAGTTATTTATTACATGAATGCTATTATTTTGACTAATTGAATATTCAAATTGGTTTTATACTAATATTTATCTTCCCAAATACTATTTTAGTTATCGATTTTACCATTTCTTTCTGCAGAATAGTTGTTATTATATATAAGAATATTACAACAATATTAACATCAGATAATGCTTATTACATACAAAATGCCTTATATTTCAGCAATATATACAATATGTAAGTGATGAGTTTTAATCATTTGGAATTTTTATATTCAAGCAAATTATCTGAATTAAGTTGGTAAACATAATATCGATTATAAATTTATTAAGATGCTTATGTACAAAAATGCTGTAGATTAATTAATAGTAGGAATGAATTATTATCAGAGAAAAAATAAAGCTTCCCGGTCACATAAACATGTCACATTGATGAATGAATAGTGAAATGAACATTATAAGATAATTGGTAAATGGTTTATTATCAAAAATTGAAAATGAGATAATCCATTACACTAATATTTCACATAATTATTAAGTAAATAATATAATGTAAAATACAATTATATATCACCCATAATTTCATTTATTTATTATAACAAAAATATAGTAATGTCCATTATTTACTTAAAAGTGGTGTTTCACCTAGTTCATTAGTTGTATACTAATTGTTCTGTTAATGTAAAATTAATGTTATTAATTTCATGGTTCTTTCCAGTATCATTTTACATACACTTCAAAAAATATAAGTAAAGAGATATTTAGGCTTAATTATAAGAATGGCATGCTTCAATGTCTAATTGCTGGGTGAACGGTAATTAATAGTATTGGTTTGTTACACTATTTATAAATATGGAAATTGAGCCATTGAAAACATAGAATGTATTTCTAAAACAATTTCAAATTCTTATTTTTAATTATGCAATAAACAATTTCATTGTTTTCTTTATTTCTTTGGATAATGATGATAAATACTATTATTTCTTTACTGATATTGCTAGTGAAATACAAACATTGATCTGCAAATAAAATTTTGCTGCTGGTTTATATTGAAATCTACTCGGTTACTTAAAGATCTGTTCCTTTATCTTTATTATATCATTTATAAACAATTCTAGTATTGAGGAGGCTAAACGTTATGTCACCAATTATGTAATGTCCAAATCATTATTATGTTAGAATTTTTTGTACACATTCTAAAAAATATAAATCAATTTTAAGATTTTTATAACAGAAATTAAAAAATTTATAAGAAATTATTATTTACTTATTTGCTCTTTAAAAACAAATTTAAAATAAAAAAGAATTTATTGATTTTCTGAAATATGTTTCTTTCATAACATTGAATGTTGTGTTTTTCCTTTTGTTCTATTTATAACTCATTTTTCTAATAATTGCAAAGCTCAAATATTTGTAAAATTAAATTAAAAAAAATATTTGTATTGAATTTTAGAACAGAATAAAAATTTTATATGAAAATGAAAGATAGAGTTCAACACAACTTCCACTTGATGAAACAATAGCAAACATCAGAAACTTGAAAGGATTATGCTGCAATCAAATGTATTAATTTCTACTTTTAAAAATAAAACCTATATGATTAAAATCAAAAGGTATACATGTTTTAAATAGCAATGAAATAATTATTGTTTTAAAATAATATAAAATTAATAAACTAATGAAAAATTACACTTTTCATTACAGGAATTTTCTTGACATAATTTTGCAAGTCTTGGAAAAACCAGATTACAAAAGGTCAAAATTGTTCATACTTGGAGGTGAACTTTTTTTTTGTTAACAATAAAGTAAAGATCTCTTATAATGTCCTACTGTCGATAATATATTGATCTTTTCAGATTTTTTTTAGAAATTAGTACATCAATTAAAAAGAATGGCAGTTTTAGTGTTATAAAGCAAAACTTATGTGAATATAAGTTTTAAAAAAATGGTAAACTGTAATGTAAAATAGTAGAATTATCATACTATTTCTAAATCAAATAAGTGACAGAAATTAATGGAACTGATTATAGAAAATCAAATCATATAATTGGATTAAGAAAGATTTATTTAAAAACATTTTAGATTGTGTTAAATCCATTATAATCATGAATATTGGAATAAAGCAGCACTAAGGGTTAGTCAGTTGTTTACATTACTTTTAAAAAAAAATTAGCATTAAAAAAAAGATTATTATCTGCATAATAATGGAGTAGTAAGATGGCATTGTATTTCTATCTTTTGCAGTTATCTTTCACACTACTTTGGCAGATTTATATTTATTTGGTAGTAAGAATTTGAATTTAAAATAAATATTGATTTATTAATTAAAAAATTTAAAGATATCAATAATTCACAGAGGAAAACAGTATGGCACCAACAAAAGCATAGAAGGCCACTGATTGGTCAATTCTTCGATCTTAGACATACAAACAACATTGTAAACTTCCCTTCAATTATTGTGTAAATAGAACAAATTATACCATTTTTAAAATGAATTATTTTACGTGATACTTGAGAATTTTTTCAAAGGTATTGCTATTTATGGCAGTACCAGTTATGTTATATTCAATTAATTTCCACAGAGATGCATTTGTGTTTATCAATGCCTGTAACTAACACCACCAGAGCTGTTAGTTGATGCAGTGTCAGTAGTTATTTGAATATGATGTGTTGATTAATTCTGGTTTCTCTTCAGAGCAAATAAATTGGCATTGCTTTCATTTAAGATGAGTGATAAAATATTATTTCATTTTTGTAATTAGCATTTTAAAATTAACATACCAATATTTATTACAGAAAAAATAATAATTAAAGAAATATTATTTAAAATATATATCATGACGGTATTAGTATTGAATGGGGAAAAAATATATTTTTTCAATTACCATTTCCATGAAAAAATTGAAATACATAATGTTGATATACTCCAGATATTATTATTTGTCAAACAGTAATTAGTAAAGACACAAAATACAATGTCTGGTTTCGAACAATTAAATGGTTGTGCGATTGCGAAATTAAAAATGTTCTTAAGAATTTTTATTAGTCATTCATTAGATTAAAAACGTATCCACTTAATGCATAATATTTCTGTAGTGTAATTTTTACTACATTATTTTCCCACAAAGTAGGGGTTTTCTATCTGCTTTTAACATATTGGTGGACGGATGTTATCATACACATGTGATCAAAGATACATAAAAACTGTTTTGTTTTCGTTGCTTATATTTTGGCAGCGATACTATTATAAAGTATACCTGCTTAAAAATTTTACAAGCCACCAGTGGTAACATTTGTTATCACTTTTATCATGATGAAGACATAAATAGCCAATCAAATCTTCTAAGACAATTGTTTCACAACATCAATACAATTCAATAGTTGTTAATGAGCTCCCTAATAGGCTACAATGTAATGATCAATGCTGTTTTCATAAAAATACTAAACTAAAGACACAGATTTTAAATTGAAGCAATTGCTCTGAAAAAGGCTGAATGGCTGATAATATATGCGTGCTGAAAAAAGTGCCAAATTTATATTAATGATGATCTGATTGACAGATTTGTTTAAATTTTTTGTGCTATTCATTTCTGCATTATTTCTAGATTAGCATTATGCTCGGTTGGTATCTTATATATATATATACTAACTTATTTTCCTACGAATTTGATGTTCCACTCAATTTTCATAATTAAATTGACGTTTAAACAAAATTGGAAACTTTATTTAAGACTAGTGTTAAAAAAGCTCGTAGGTGCGAAAAGATTTAAATGGCTTTCAAAGAAACAATATTAGTTAAATTGCTTTAATTCCCAGAGAACAAAACTGTTAACAGACAAATTTTAGCTTTCCTTTGATTTGCTAACCACACTTATTTGATTCAAAACTCTAATCTTCTTTTGCAATGCCCAAATTAATTCTCGTCTTAAGAGACATGTTGTTAAAACTAATTCAAATAAGGTTTCGTTAACTCACTTTTACATAATTAAACAGTAGTCTTTTTAAATCTTCAATAACAATTTATAATTTAATTTTTTAAATACATGTATATTGTGTACACTAAATTTAATGTAATTAGACAGGACTTGAACTCAGACTTTCAAGCTCTCTCTATCTATCCACCTACCTTGTACAAAGCACACACATGGTCATGTAATAATGAAAAAGATAAATATCACCAATACAAGTATTTCTTGCTGAATCAGCACTTATGAGTTAATCAAGATCACCATCTGCCATATATTTGTATAACCCATGCTCAGTTTATATTAAGATAGCAAATCTTCAAACTTTAATGGACAAGCTTCAATCTTCTTCATCCTCCAACTCTTCAGCCATCCATGTCATTGAAAATCTGAGGCTGGAATGCACAACACCCTTGTTGATGCCAATATTATTGGCATACCTGTTTTGACTTTATGTCACCCTTACCCCTCACATATAGGATCTTAATATTCTGCCTATCCCTCTTCTCTGTATTTAAATGAACATATTAATGTTCTATATGTGAGAGGTCAGAGTGACTTAAAATCAACATGGGTATAACAATAAGGAGGGTGGAGAATTTTGGAGCCTCTCCATAAAAGTTTGAAGATTTGCTCTGTTAATATAAACTGAGCAATAATTATATATGTGTGGGGGAGATGATGATCTGGACAACTCATGAGTGCTGGTTTAGCACAAAATCTGTATATTGCAATCATTTATCTTTTTTTTGCATATGTGTGCTCATGTGTATTGATTGTATAAGATTGGGGTTCATAGTTATAGAAAGCTTGAAAGTTTGAGTTCGATCCTGTCTTATTAATTTATAATTTAATAAATATAAATCTGAAATCAGAAGTTATATATTTTTTTATGAATTCCCATTTGGAAACTATATATAAAAATATAAAATTGCTAAATGATTATTAAAAAATTGAAGAATATAAAAATATAAAACTACAAAATCTAGTACAGAATCATAGTTACTTTTATAAATAGTTACTGAACTAGATTCAGATTTGGATGACTAGACCAGCAAATTAGCTTGCATTGAAAACATTCTTGTGCTTTCAAACTGAACTCATTGTTTTTAGGTGAATAAATAAGTAAAAGGTAGTTATTGGAAAGATTCATTGGATGCAAAGATCTCTGTACCTTTCTCTCAGATTTAAGACTTATCACTCATAATATATGCATTGGTCCTTTCTATAACATCTCTCAATACTTGAATGTCATCCACAGTGCAAAAATTCTTTTAAATGTAGATTGTTGTTTGTTCAATTCATTAAAATCCAAAGCTTGCTGTAGCCAAGTTGTAATCTTTTTGGTAAAGATTTTATATAAAACTGATGTCTGGTCCTGTAATTTTTAATATCTTCTTTATCATCTGTATTACTGTATTTTTCCAATCACCTAGTACTTTTTATCATTTAGTCATTTGATATATATCCTTGCCAACATTTTTTTTCACAGGTTTCCATTAAAATATCAATTATAATTTCATTATATCCTCAAATTTTTTTTTCTTTATAGATTTATTTACATGTCTCACTTCTTCATTTAAAATGTGGGACAATTAAAAACATATAATAACTATAAAAATGTCTTGTTTTCTTATTCTTTATTATAATATAATTCTTTCCAGTACTTTTCCACATATTTTATGATGTTATCTGTTTTTTTAGTAATATTTCCATCTTTTCTTCTTATTACAGAAATATATTTTTTTAATAACTCTCCTTGTTGATTTATACTTATATTTTCTTAAATCATTATTACCTCCTTTTTGTGTCATTTTATAAAACTTTAGACATTCTTATTAATGAATCATTTAATATATATATATATATATATATATATATATATATTAAATGATTCATATATATATATATATACATATATATATATATATATATATATATTGTACCAGGTTTGATCCGATGTGTTCTTACTACCGGTCTCTTAGGCAGAGAAGAACATACTTGGAGAGTATTATGTCCAAACAATAGCTATAAAATATATAACTAGCATTACATTTCCATGACATAACTTCTTCTTGACTGTTGAATTCAACACCACGTTGAAATCACTTTTTTGTTTTGTATACACGGGCACCAGTTTTTTTTTATCCAGAAGACAAATATCGCACTTTAAACAATGGCCACTAACTCAACGCCTAAGTTACACCCATGACTAGCTCAGCTTCTTGTAATCAATAACAAATTATAGTTTCAATTAGTGGTGAAAAGAATTGACCGACAAATAAAGCTTTAAGTTTAAAGACAATTTATTTTAATTAACATTTATTAAACTAAATTTAAATATTTTATAAATCTTATTTACTAATATAACACATGCACATATATAATTCACACACTATAATATCTTATGAGAAAGCATTAAATAATATTTGAAATTTAAAATACATGACATCAATATACTAACATATGGATACACACAATATTTTAAACACACATATTAATAGTTTGTATATGTATGCAATAGAGTTCTTAAACTTGATTCTTGTTTGTACAAATGTGATGGCTACTTTTGAAATGAATATAAGAAAATGTTTTTACCTAGGATTTTGAATGTGGATACATCTTGATGTTTGCTGCTTCTAATGAAGTATATCTAACCGGTTAGATTTGAAGTTTCCTTGTGGAGATTTGATGCTGATAATTCTGAGGCATTTCTTTAAGACAATTAGATATTGGGTGGCTTCAGGTTGTTACACAGGCATCACTTTTATCTGGTAGTTGGCTGTTTTCTTCAGACTTCAGGCTGGAGAAAGTTGTATGTTTCCGATGGTTTTAACACTGCATTCTTGATTCTGGATATATAATAAGCTGATGATATAAATCTTTTAACGCAACTGTTTTCTGAACTGTAGTCTTAAACTCAACTAACTGTCTGATAAAAAATTGTCTATTTATACAGGAGACTTGTTGTTGTTTTGATGTTCTTCAGCTATATCTGTTGTCGAAATTCCTTTGATAATCGTTTAACTACGTGTTTTTGAGATCGTTTAATTAGTAGTTAATCCTTTGGAGATAATTTAATTAATAGCCATCGCTGAACTTGTTGTTTTATATTTCTAATTAGTAGCCACCACTGAGTGTTTTTTAATTCTTTAACTTTCATTTATTTATAATATTTAATACACATACATTTATTACATTTACAGTTGCACACACATATATAATTTAAGATCCATTCTCCATTTAGTTTTATGATGAACCTTTTCTTTACTTAAATAAAAAGAGATTTATATTTTTAAACTCTTAAATATTTATTTTAACGAATACTAATAAGAAAAAACTCTTTACTTCTTTTATAAAACTTTTAAACTTGATGCTTCTAAACAACCCCCCCCCTTCTAATTAATTAATTGTAACCTTTTATTTCAAAAAAACTCTTACTTTTAATTTTACATTTTCAACAGCAATAAAAAAGAACTCTTAACTTTTAAATATTATTCTCTTTTAATGAATATTTTTTTATTTTAATAATTTTAGACAGAATTATTATGTGCCAATACAATGTTGGTACAATATATATTCCTTTTTTATTATATATTCTTTTCCTTCAATAGAAAATTTACTGGGACAGCTTTTTCATGATAGCTGTCGTTGTTAAAGTTCTTAAGAGTTTATCATTTATCATATGCTTGGTTTTCTTCAATTGTGATTTATTTTCAATATCTTTTAATATTTTAAAATGATTTGCAAATTTTATTTTAATTCATTGGATTGTTTCTGAATGTTAAGGATACCATCTGCTAACACATTTTTTCTCAATAATCTAGTTTTGCATTAACAAGTACTTTTCTTCTCACTAATTGATCCATGGCTTTATTTGTTGAATCTATTTAGAGCATTACAATCTCTAATTGCATATTTTCTGTTAGTTAAAATATAATCCAATTCTGTTGTACTTTCATTTGTATGCTTCTATGGTGTTTCCATTTAATGTTTTTTTTTTATCTTTTTTTTGCAATATCCACACATTCTTGTTCTCTCTCATTTCTATCACTATAATGAAATTTATCCTCATTACTTTTCACTTTCAATCATTTACCAATTCACTATTAGAAAATAGGAACACATTTTGACTCTAATGCCATCTAGTGTAAGCTTAAGTAATCAGTCACTGCTCAGAATGCCTATAAATTCCATATTTTAGGTTATGTAAATTCCCATCTCCTGATCCATTTCTGGTTTTCTTATTATATTGTTTAAAATGAAAGCTTATTAGTAAATGTACTTTAACAAATTTTTGCTTATGGATCTGAAAGAAACTTCAACTTCTAGCAAAAGAGCAAAATATTAAAGAGATGTAAGGAACAACACGAAGAGATTGAAATCAAAATATATAGGTGGTAAACAAACAAGTATCACTAATATCACTGAAAGAATTAAAAACCATAAATGGAATGTGGACATATTTATAAAAGAGATAATAATAGATGGCAGTGAAGTCTTAAATTGGGTGTCAATTGTATAAGACCTATAAATAAACCACATGTGAGATAGGTTGTTGAAATAAGAACAATTGCAGATGTATTGTTGAGAAAAGGGGCTAGAGATCAAAGAAATTGAATTAAACTTAGAAAGACCTTCATTTTGCAAATGGATGATGATGATATTTAATAAAATACAAGACATGATTTGTATTTCGTTTCTTAGAGTTTTTTCCTCTAAGATTTTATAGGATACTCTTTAGGAAAAAGAGTTTTTAATAAAATCACCCACATCAAAGCAAAGGTTTTTCAAATCCCTCCCCTATTAGAATAATAGTGAAAGATTAAGACCTAACAGATACTCAACAGCTAATGTTTTTTTTTTTGTTTTTTAACATCAAACATAGATCCAGTTTTTTTTTTTTTTGGGCTATAATTCAACCTCTTTAACATCTGGAAAAAAATAAACTGAACACCAGAACCATACACTGATTACAGTTTCTCGAGTCTCACTCTATATAAATATATGATATAGTTTTAGTTTACTTTATTAAAAAATATCTGTTCAAGAAAAGAAAGAAGTAAAAGTTTTAAACGCATTCAGAAAATGTTCTCATGTCAACAGACATTATAAACTACTAAGGTGATCTCATTAAAATTTACATGAACAGATTACTATAGTCACGTACTCTCAATTAATTTTTTGATTTAGATGACCATAAAAGAGAATGATAAGAAAATCTTCAAGGTATTCAGAAATATAATAAATCCTGTCGGACTACTTTCTTATCATTCACCGATAAAGATTATCGAAAATCATCTTTCTCTTTTCAAAATTGATATTAATGTTCATGCATGGTTTTGCCCCATTAATCATTTGGAGAAGTTTTAGATTTTCAGGTTTTAATCTTTTATTAAAAAAAAAAAAAAAACTCAACAAAAAGTTTATCTCTCGTATATAGATGTTTTTTGAGTTTTAGAACGAATAACAAAATTGTTATTTATATAAATGAGTTTAAAATTTTTAAAGGGAGTAATTTTAATAAAATTAGTAATTAAATATGTACTTATATTAAACTGAAAATATCAATCGCTTTAATTATCTGCGTGTCATTTTAGTTAGAAGTTAGAAAATCGAATGGATGTTACATATTTAATAAGTTAAATGATAAAGTAATTAATAATAATGATGTAACTGTTGAAATTCGATTAATTGTGAATATAATAGTTATTTTCCTGAGAATAATGCTATTTTATCTTGTATAAAACCTTTATTTAGAAAAACAATATATACTGTATATATATTTTAAAACATGTACATATATATTTTAAATGAAGATTATCATATTTATTTATTTTTTATAAATGATATTTTATTTTTAGCTTGTGTAAAACCTTTATCAACAAAACCAATAATTAATACATTGTACAGGCTTAAACCTGCATTTTTATATGTAATATATGCGGGATTCGAACTCAGACTTTCATATGACCCACTATTCTCAGTGTCATCTTATATTGCTGACCCACATGATCACATACATGTTGAAAAAATAAATAATCATTAATATACTTTTCAATGCTGTGGATATTATTAGAATAAGGATGTTAATAGCATAATGTTTGGATTGAGTTTGACAAACAAACGAACTAAATTGGTTAATAATAAAAGTAAGCTAACAATTTATAAGCAACAGATATATGAACATGTTGATATGTATTTCCAACTATTACTGAATATAAAAAATAAAATACAAAGCAGTAAAGATAATAAAAGTAATAATTATTAGTTATTTTAAACTTAAGGCCTTATGATAATTATATTGACAAGATCTTACCAAATGTAAAGTTTGAATAGTTTGAAATCATGATTTTCTGCAGATTTTCTTTTACTATATTTATGAATAAGTCAGTTTATCCATGATAGTAATTTTCCTTCTTAGGCATTGGTAGTGTTAGATAGGGATACAGTAGGGTATCATAGCTCTTATTACACAATTCACTTTTCTCCAACCACATGATTAAATCAGGCAATGACTAGTTTTAGTGAACTTCAGCTTTAGTTGCGTCATCATTCCAGATATTATGACAGACATAGTGGTATTAAAAATTAAAAAATTGACATGGAGTTGGGCTGGACATATTGCTAGAAGAGATGATAATAGATGGACAATTGAAATCTTAAATGGGATTCCAAGAGATTGTAAAAGACCCAGAAAGAGACCACATGTGAGATGGATAAATGAAATAAGAAAGTATGCAGGGGTGATGTGGAGAATAGAAGCTAAAGATCAGAAAAGATGTATTGAACTTGAAGAGATCCTGCAGTGGATTGATAATGCTTGTTGATAATAGTGGTATTGGTTTTATAGCTGCACATGCATTCTCTTCTGTTTATAGATTTACTGCAACATGGCTTCTTGTGTTAGGGCTTGGAATATACTACACTGCTGTGCTCATTCATTTCTGATCAATGTATATCCCACTTGTTTTGTTTTTTACACTTATTACCATGCTCAATAAATGTTTTCTAAACAACAGCTTTATCAATTTTAATTGAAAATGACCTACTAAATATAAAGAATATATTGTGAAAACCAAATAATTATGCATCTATTTTTAAATTATACTATTATTTTTTATAAATAAACATAAGAACAAATACCCCCTACCCCCTTTTTATTTATGATGATGGTAGAAAGAAAAAAAATATCACCGACTTTTCATAATTTTTTTACTTTTAGTAACTCACAATTTTCAATAATTTATTTAGATTTGCCATTCAATTTACTTAAACAGAGGTATATTTATTTAAAACCCTATACAACAGGAAAATATGAGAGAATCACAAAATAATTTATGTTTTTATAAACTACACAATTCAAATTTTTGCATGTATCAAAACTATTTTTTGCTTTCTTTACATAGTATGAGCTATAATCCTGTTTTTAATTTTATCCAGTACAACTTCTTTATGAAATTTTAATATTATATAAAAAATCTATACATCTTTTTATTAATTGCTTAAACCAGTATACTTAAGTCATATGCACATTATAACAGGTAATGCACTTGCACACATAGCAGTTTAGACATTTATTGATTGATTTTTTGACTATGCCATTTGATAGTGTAATTAATTTGAGATGTTATCATATTTATTCTGTTACAATAGTATACATTTGTTTTGTGTTGTATTACTTAGTACTTGAGAAATCTGCTTTGTCAGAAAAAATATTGGAGGTTTTTTTTTTGTAATTTAAATTTTGTTAGTGATTTAAATATTAATTGTTGTACTTAGCTTATAATATTTTTGCTAACATATACAGTGTGACCTTGTGAAAAAATGACTGGTTTTTATTTCAAGATGCCTTATAGCCCTCTATGCATCAATCAATGTATTAGATAGAAATATCAATTAGCCATTCACCATAAGAAGTTTAAAATACTGTGGATTACAAGCAATCATACAGTGTATTTTATAACTTAACCCATTATTGAGAATTGTGTTAAAATTAAATTTTGTTTTTAATTGGGCTAAATAATTCAAACTATATGATGATTAAGTCACGACTCACAAGAATGTTTTTAAATATTTTGCAAAATATCATGATAACAGAGAGAGCATGGAAACTGATCACTGCATATACAAAATTTACTGTCACCTCAATCAATATATTAGTACTATAAATTGATTCAAAGTTCGCATTATACAGCTTGGTAACAGGTTTAATAATTAGTGACTTTTTTATTGGGATGTTCTATGTATATTATTATCAATTGCCATAGGTATTTAAAAAGCATTTGAATTCATATATATATAAACTTACTTGTCAAATAGGTATACTCCATGGCTAATAATTTACATAAGTATTAATTTAAATATACATTACACCTATACTCATTTTTAAAATTCGTGAAAACAGCCAATCAACTGCTTACAAAATCAGATGCGGGTTTTTTAATAATTCTTGTACTTTGCAACTAAACTTTTCTTTCTATTTGATTCTAAATACGTTGCAATTTTAATCTGAAAATAAAAAAGGACGATCAAGTAAATATTTATGATTTCTTATAGATTATTCAAAATATTACAACTAAAAATTTATTCCATTATAACAATTAATTGACACTATTTGTTATTCAAAACTTTTGTTTAATTAATAATTAAGATACACTCTCACTTATCAAAACAAAAAGCCTGAAACTAAACTTATCGCTACATGTTATGTAAATTAAGAGCCAAAGAAATAAAAATTTGTTACAATTTTAAAACATAATGCAATTATATCTGTAAATAATTGATAACTTACTTTAAAAAGTATTCTTGACGTCTGGTAAATCTGTTGATATTTTTATATATTTGCGTCTTTAGAATATTTATTTACTAATGCATTTTGAAATTGAGTAAATGTTAAAAAAATCCTGTCTAACATATATTTATTATGACAGATAACTTAAGTGTGTAGTTTTAAATCGAAAATTAGTTTTTTTTTTTTTCTGATATTATAAAACTGAATTTTTTATTATTGAATTAATTAAAGGAAATTTATAATAATAAAATGACCTGACCTGATGAACATTATTTTGATCAAAAATTGGGTGATCAGGAATACATTTTGATGTATTAATATGAGGTTAAGCGATTTTATAATGACTAAAACAAATCGTCATCAGCAACAATGATTACTAACAAAAGATTATGGCTAATTTAAGTTACCCGCTAGAGATGATATTCTGCATAGCGATACAATTCAATCCGAGTTTTTAATCACAAATATAATCACATATAAAAATGTCTCATATGTTTTTGATTTGGCATGTAAACATGGACAATGAAAACAAAAATCACGATCTTACTGGAAGCCTTTGAGATCTGGACTTGCAAAAGGATGGAAAAAAATAATTAGATGAATATAATGATAAATGAAGAAGTCTTGAAAACAATAAATAAATAAAAAAGAGTGATTGAGGAAATTACAGATTGAAAGAAAAACTGAATTGGACATATATTAAGAAGAAAAAATTGTATAGTTTAATGGAAAATGTTTTGGAGGAAATACTGAGTGAAACCAAGAACAAAGAACAAAATAGACTGAACTTGCTGGATGATACAAGAGATGGGAAGAGTTATGTAGAATTGAATAGCAAATAAATGAAGATATAAGAATGGAAAAATGGATGAATTTGTCAAGTGACTTTCTATGGACTTGTCCATAGGACAAAATATTATTGATTAAGTGCTTTCTTCACTTTTTTTGATGAAAATTTTTATTTCTGAAGAATATCAATAGCTTTGTTTAACCATATGACTCTTCTGTATTCTATAATATAAAATAATAATAAACAAGGGATGTGGAAACTTTTTTCTCCCAAAAGCCATTTAGATATTTATAATATCATTCATGAATTATCAACTTAAAAATTAGCTTACTATATTTTATAAAACATTTAATTCATTTATTCCTAATTATTAGAGATGAGCAATCTTTTCAGTTTGTAGATCAATTTCATCTTGCCCTTTTTAAATGAGGCTGTAAATTTTTTTGTGAATTAAAAATAAAGTAACATCTTTATTATTTATTAATGACAGTTCCACATTTAATTACATTTTTTCCCAATTCACTTGGTGACATATTTATATTCTGAAATTTGTTTTTCTGTTTTGGACAGATTAATTCTACAGCAGTTAGTATGCAGGCATTTACAAACTCCCCTTGAGAAAATGGTTTCAATTTAAAAAAAACAAACAGAAAAGTAATTTGCCTTCACAATATTTTCAGACTTATTTTGACATTTTATGAGACATGTCAATCAATTGATAAAGCTCCTTTTCATATTTTCTCTTTTAATATTTCTTTCCTAACGATTTTATCATAATCAGAATGTTTTGAGAAATGCTGGCCCTTAATATTGTGTTTTTTATTAACTGATATAGTTTCTAAACATATCAGACACATCACTTTTGGAAAAATAAGCACTGATTCATTTCTCTTGAAATATACAATTTTCTATGGCAATTTTTTTGTCACACTCAAAGTAGACATCATGATAACAAAAGTAAAAGCAAAATAATAATAAAGTGAAGTAAAATTCTAATTTTACTTTTGTGAATACATAGTGTGTAAAAGTCATTATAAGAATAAACAAAATGCCCTCAGTGGCATAGAGTAAATCTGTAGGCAGATAGACCACACAGTATAGATAATTTGTTGGAATATTATTCCTATGATAGAAAAAATAGAACTATTATAAAAGTTGGACATAGTTGAGAAAACAAATATCTTGTTTTATTTAACTTTTTATTCAGTATTTGAACTACACACATGCTTAAATGGAAATTTTATACATGACAATTTTATGTACACATTTGAAAATGTCTGTGCAATGTATCAAGTGATTTCAGTGGCTGGAGTTGACCCAAGGGCTGGAAGTTTCCAACTCTTGTAATAAATAACTTACAACTGAGTATGGCCATTACAATTCTTCCTCCTCCCCTGCCAAATTAAAAACAACACATTAATATGTCTGCATATAGAACAAAATGGTTCATTTTTCTATTTGACTGATATTTTATGTTATCTTTCAACATCACATCTAATTGCATGCATTATTTCTCTGCTATATCATCTCAATGGAAAGAATTGACATTGCAATTTTTTTAATGTTTTTGAAATAATCCTTTTAACATTGATGGGGTATGACTATCCCTAAAACACCCATTTAGGAAGTGTTGCAATATTCATTCATTTTCCATGTCCAGTGGATACTATAACATCACATCCAAAAACATGCAGATTATATTGCTTGATTTTATTATTTTGGTATTGTAGTTTTAATATTTTACAAAAAATCCTTACATTGTAAAGATATAGCAGAAAATTTCTGACTACCATTTTCAGTTATGTCTTTGTAACATAATTTATTTGGGATTTCTTCAGAAACCTTGATGATGGAAACAGGATTTATCCATTTGGTAAAATTTATGCTCATGTTCATCATAATAGACTTTTTACAAAGTCTTGAAGTGTTTATTGATTTTACATATCTAATTCAATGAAGATGTGATTTTACAATAATGATCTTTATAAACATATGTGCTGTCATGCTGTTGTAGGAAGAGGTACAATTGCATACAAATTATGAAAGCTTAGATAAACTGTAAACTAATATACTACATTTGAAAGCTCTATCATAACATAAATTTCATAAAACATTAAGATAAATTAATAATTTATTAGTCGTTCATTAGACTAGAAGTTATCAAGTTACTGAATAATTTCTGATGTTTAATTTTTATTACACCCCTAAAGCAAGATAGGAACTGGTTTCTAGTCACTTTTAACACCCTGTCTATAGGTGTAGTCATAAATATATGACCACAAACATGGAAAAAAAGATGTGTGATCCCCATGATGTTCAATATACATATGGATAAAATAGGCAAAACTCTCTCCATACAGTAGTGCCACTCTAAGCAAGACAGAGTGGCATTACTGTATGGAGAGAGTTTTGCCTATTTTAACAACAGTTATGAACAAGCATGGGACATAGTGATCATGTGATGTTTTAAGGCTTAATACATATGGATAACCAATTACTACAGCTTAATTGATGTTTCAGGCTTACTGTTTTCACAACTTTGATACAAACCACTTGATGAAAGTGTATTAATTATTAGTTATTAATTCGATTAAAGATTATCCACTTAATGAATAATATTTTTGTCATGTAATTTTTACTATATCTTAAAAATATCTCAATATTTAAATCTATCCATCATCATCACTTTTGATCATTATTGATTCAATAAAGAATGAAGATCTCTCCATATTTAATTCAGTTTCACTAAAGTCTAGCCTCTCTTATTCACATCATATTGATAAGCTTCCTTAATTCATGCATCCAACTCACATATGGTCTCTTTCTAATTTTTTTACAATCTCTTAGAATCCTGTTTAAGACATCAATTGCCCATCTACTATTATCTCTTTTTACAATATATTCATTCCAGTTCAATTTTAGTTTCTCATTTACACTTTACATGTTTTTTGTAACTTTAATATTTGCTTTTAAAGTTAATATTTATAAACTTTCTTTATAACTATCAATGTAAAATATGAATTTATTGGATATAGACTTTAAACTATAACATACCTATATTTTGCTATTTGATAAAATAAATTTAAAATCAGATTTAGATATTTTTCTATTCTTAATAATTTATGCTTATTATTTTTACAAACCAACGTATGTCGTATAATCATCATTTTTTATGAGTGTTGCTAGTATATGGAGAGTTGTGCCTTTGGAAAACCAAAACATACATTTAAATTATTATGCATTGGCTAGCAATTGTAATGTGTTTTATTAAATTATATTTTTCTATTGAGTATCATCTTTATTATTGACATTTCTTTTTTAATTTATTAATAATAATTCCAGTTTTTGGAGTTTATTACTTCTTTATACCTTTAATTGCATGTATTATCACTTTATTTAAATTACCTGGCAATTCAGAAGGTGCAATGGTTCTTTTAATTCTTGGCTCTGAAAGCTTTACCCTTAATTCTTTTATTGAACTATTATTATGCTGATTAGCTAGAAAAAAAAAACAGTGGCTACCTGAAGTCCACCTTGGATCCAACATTTGTGTATCTGAAATACTTTTTTAAAGAAATGCCACATTTGAATGCACCTGAAAAAAATGATGACTATCCAGTAAATATTTATAGAAAACTGCATGAGACAAAACTGTAAGGCAGGAGAGAGGAATTTCATCTTGTTTAGAAAATATTATGAAATGGCATTTAACCTTTGACCTTTAAGAGAAATAAATAATAGTTAAATAAACGAAATAGTACATGTCTTCAAAGAAGAAAATTCTGTCTAAATAAGAATAATCACAATGAACTGCAGAAAAGATGCTAGAGCTGAAACATTTCACTACTGTTTTTAGATAGTAAGCGGTAAGATAATAAATAAAGAAACAAAGCTATTTATAGATTAGACTGATTTCAAAAATATTTTTATAATTTACTTCTTTTTATGATGATGTCCAAAATATATATTGTACTCTCACTTCTAGGAAATATGTAATAATAATAAATTGGTCTAGCTCAGATAAATAATTATGCTCATTTAAAATGTATCTAATCAATAATAACTATATTCTCCAATACTATCTGTTATTAAATTAGCTCAAATTAATAAATAGTAATATGGTTCGGTTTCATAAATTAAATAAATAAATATATAATAAAATCATGAGACTATGAAGTGAGTTTACAAGTGGCAAGACGAATACATTGAGCCAATATCCCACAGGATATTACCTCAATGGCATAAGAATACTATCCTCTCTCTTACTATCTCAAATACTAAATCTATAGCATTCCTACATCTTCAATAATAATTACTTAATTAAAACTATTCCAATAAATTAATCTTCATCTCTTTATCTAAATAATCTAGCACAAATAATATCAGGTTCTTTTAAACTAATTCTAGGTAATTATAATTTCTGTAATTAAGCCTGATAAGGAATTTAATATCATTCTCAACTACATCTAACTAATACTAATAATAATTAAATAATAATAATAATCTTCAATGTATACTTTAATCTCATCGCTTCTCATTGTAATACTGATCATGTGTAATAATAAATAATAATATAATATAATCTTTTCTTATCCATATGGCATCTTAAATAAATATGTGGTATAATCTTATAATCTGAGAATATGTGACAACCAAAATAATATTATAATTCTGTGTAAATATTTTATAGTTATTCTATGACCATAATAATAATAGAACAAATGAAATTTCTTGAAGAAATCATATCAAGAAAATATTATAAATCTTAACTAATAGTTTTATTTATGCTGTGCAAATATTATATTTAAAATTCAAATTATCTGTAATTATGTAACTGTGATGTGGAGAAATTGAGTCAACACCAAGATTTATAAAATAAATTTAACAAATTTTATTAACAACTTCAACAATAAATTATATACATTATTTACATCATTAATGAACCTTATCTAGTCACATTTTCTGTACTTTCCAAAATAAAATATATAAAATAAAATATGAGATATGGAACATTGTTTTATAAAAATATCTATTATTAAAATATTATTATAGTATATTTTATTACATCTGCATTAAGTTAAACAGTTCAAAATATAAGATAAAATTAATTAGTCTACTATTCATTTATCACTGGTACTTAGTTCTTTTTAAAATAATTTAATATATCATGTAGTCATTCACAACTTAAGAACAACATGAATAAATTTAATTAACAACATAGTGATTAAATTAGACTACTTATTAATTATTAATTTGAATAATCAGATAGAATGTATGTGCTGCTGTATAATGTTGCTACAGAATAATATTCATAAAACCTATAATTATCTATATCATTTTAACAAGATTTAGTTTTATCATATTATTTGTCAAAAATATGCATCATAAGTAAGTTTTAAAAATACTTACTAATTAATCAATATTTTTTACGAATCCACTTTAATTATTATTTATACATCTTTCTAAAATAATCAATTTAGAATATAAAATATTTTATGATTCTCCTCCTTATCAATTATACTTTGATAATCATCTGCATTCGTCTCTATCATCACTTCAAGCAAGACAATCTATCTTATCATTTCTAATAACAATTCCACACCTCCAAAATTATTCATTATTTCCTGTTTTAAATACAATCCTACACGATGTAATACTAGAAATTTTGATAGTGAACAGATTCGTAGGTATATGGAATAACTAAAGTTTTAATTCAAAAATCCCTACTAAATAGTCATCATGGTAACAGTGTATAAGAAAATGAGGTCTGACTTCTGTCTAATAACCTCCACCACAAAATATAATGTCCAAGCTATTTATTCAGCTCTATGGAACATTTAACTTTAACACAAAAAAACACTACCATGGAAAATATACAAGCTATAGGCCTACTTATCTATACTTGCATAATCATCATCATCGATTGTCCTTATTCCCATATAAATAAATCCTACATAACATTACTTTGGTTTCATTTAACTTACTCCCAAGCCACTACCTTTATAACTTCTTTAAATATTTATCTCTCTACATCGCTAAAATTCTTACTACTTTTCCACAACAATAAATAAATTTGCATAGAAATAACCTAACTACTCAATTAAGAAATATTACTTCTTTTCTTTTAGAACTCTTGAATTAAAATATAAATAATTACTATAGTTCTAATATGTCAATATTTTAATCATTTTAAAATATAAGTATTAAGTTCAGTTATGATAGAATCATAAAATTATATTCCCATTACATTAAAATATATTTATCATATAAGATAAAAGTATGCATATTTTTAAAAAATAAATAAATTCCTATAAGCTATATGTATGCATCATGTTTTTATATACGTTCTCACACATCCACACAAAAATTAATAAAAATACATTATAAAATCATTAATATTTTTTTACAATTGTTACCATAAGTAATATCTTCACTGGGTAATTACTTAATTGACGTTTCTGGTTCACAAACTAAATAAAACATTATATATTATATCATTTATTCCACATTATTATAATTAAAATATTAAGTCTTTTTAAAACTATTTAATATGTTTATAAGAATCTATGCATTATGTTAGTAAGTAGTTTAATAGTTTCATGTTCCTTTCCTACCTCTAGCCTATAAATAAGCATAAACATTAAATTAATAAAATAAAAAAAATCATATTTATGAAACTCCATCGATAAAAAGTTCATTGAAAAAAAAAAGTTATTTTTTACCTCATGTGTATTTCACTGCCCAGCACTATTGATAAAACTTTTCATGATGCCAAAACCACACATACTCTGTTGGTTCCATTTTTAAAACAAAATGAATGACAATTTTCCAAAAAATAAAAATAAAAGTAAGAATATTCGGATTGATTCCTAAATAACTATGAATTTGCTTTTAAAAGTTTTATAAAATAACAACAGTTCCCATTCTTTACTAAATAAAGTATTGAAAGTACTTTTAATATTATATAATGAAATAATTTCAAAGTTTTGCTACTTTTATCCAAATTTCCCGATGGTTTATATTCTTTGATACAGCAATAAAATTCAGCATCCTTCGATACTTACGATGTAGTTAAAGACTTCCATAAATAATTTTAAATATCTTTTGTATGGCCCACATACATTAATTAATAATAGGATAATTTTAATTACTTATTTTTCAAAATTTCTTTTCAATAAAATATGAAAACTATCCAATAATAATCTTAGTCTTTTTTACATTTTTTAAAAATTATTATAATAGTTTGTTTTTTTCTAAAAAAAAAACCATTAGATATTTCTTCATAAATACATATTTTGATGTTTTCATAATAATTCTTTTATCCAATTTAAAAGATTTTAAAAATTTACCATCTTATTTTTAAAAAATGAGTCCTCTGAATAAAGGCATTTTTATATACTTCTTTACTTTTAATTTATCACAAACTTTTATAAACCTCCTCTGTGAATACAATTTGCTAATCTCAGTAGCAAATTAATAATACCAATTAATATAGGCAAATTAATAGAAAGATAATAATTTGACATTTTTTTATATAAATTTAAGTTTAATGATTACCTATTCATGCTTAATGAGACATAGAATTAAGTTTAATAAAGCAGCTGATAGGGAATTACTTAGCTTTTAGCATGGCATCTCTGTACTAGACGATTTTATAATAACTTACTGTACTTTCTTGGAATTAAAATAAATATAATTGATTATTAATGGTACACTTAGTTAACAGAAGTTGTAGTAATAATAATAACAGTAGTAGTACCTCAAAATTATTGTGCTCCGATTTTTATGTCTGAACAAATTACTCTCTTGATTGGTTAACTAAACAATGCCAAGCTTATTTACATCCCTAGCCAACAATGCAGCATTAAAATTAAAAATAAATAATGATTTATCTAATATTTATTAATTATTATATTATTTAATTTCTAGTTAATTTTCATATTTTATTTACATCTACCAAACACTTCAAAATAACTTTTAAAATCATATTGTAATACTTATTATTACTTTTAGCTTTTTTAAAACGTTATTTTTCAAGACAAAAATAAAAATCTAATTTTACTTATTATATTCGTGTTTGAAATAAATAAAAAACACGACTTAATATTCATACTAGCTAATTTTATCTTTATCTCGTGGTAGTTCAAATATAATATTTTAAATTTTATAATAGAATTTTAAAACAGTTTTGCAATTTTACTAAAAAACTCCGCAAGCACACATGTGAATATCTACACATCACATGACTTACAAAAATAGATGAAACGCTTATAATTTAGCTAAAAATAAACTAAATAATTTAATTTACAAAATAAAAAATATATTTTTATAAAATAATAATATAACAACTTTTAAGATAATATTTTAATATCACAAAACTGAATATTCATTTCCTACCACAATATTACTTTTAAATAATTATTTTACATTCAATTATTAAATATTAATTTTTATTACTCAAATATATTATTTATTTAACTTCAAGTTATTACTTTTTAAACTTTACTTTAACCCTTTATTTACAAGACTTATTAATGCAGTATTTATTATGGCCAGTTTCCCCAACCATACAATATTATAATTTATCTTTAGTTGACTGTTTTTACAATTATAACATAATATTCTACAGTAAATATTCTTATTTGCTTTAATTAGATTTTTTAAAAAATCATCAACACATTATATACATCATACTTCTAAAATAACTTTCAAATTTAAAAATTTTAATAAATTGATTTAAACAATTTATCTTAACCTAAAAAAAGGGTACAATATATTATTATTGTAAGTAATATGTATTTATTGTAAATTATTTAATTAATTGGTAAGAGAAAAAGCAAATGATTTTGGTTTTTTTATTTTAAACAGAATTAAAAGATGTGGCAGTGGTGATTGTGTTTAATTTATATAAGTTTATTAATCTTTAGTTGTATTTAAAAAATGTGGAAAACAAAATTTTTCTTCATCTTACTTTGAAAATTAATTTAATGTTTTATTTGTTTAAAATTATTATTTAAAAGCAAAATGTCTCCTCTTATATATATATGTATAATTTTTAACACCCATTATAGTTGAAAATTTTTAAATACATGGAAATATCTATTATATTTTTATATTATAAAAATCATAGTCAAATGTTAATAGACAATCAGTGACCAGTGAAACAGTAAATTGTTGTGCTTTGTCTCTATATTAAATTTAGAGATTGAATTTAAAACAGGTTTCCCTTTTGAATGCAGAAAGCACTTACACTTTACTATGTTTATTGTTCACTATCTGTTAACATCTGACAGTGTCTTTTCTGTAATAAATATATAACTGATATTTTTATGTATTTAAATTATTTCAACAATAATATGTGTTAAAAATATTAATTTATAAAATTCAACTTCTGGTGGGATCATGTATTTAAAATAATAAATATAATAGAAGTTATGAGTTTATTTTTTAAAAAAACTTATTGTAGTATATTGTCTCTATACTATAAAAAAAGATTGCTTTTAAATAAAGTCCCCCTATTGAGGGCAAAAAGTGTTTACAGTTTATTATTTTCTTTAATAAATGTCTATTAACATCTTAATGTGTTTTTTTTTTAAATAAAAATATAACAGCTATTTTTATGAATTTAAAAAATATATTTATAAACTAACAATCTTATATATAAAGTTAAAAAATGAATTTCTTATAATATGCAGATTGTCAAGTAATATTTTAAAACCAATCTGTGTGTACAATAGACATTTTAAATACACTGGGTATACATGTATAGCAATATGTTTTTATATAGGAAATGTCCAAGTATTAGAATGAATGACTATAAAAAAAAAAAGAAAAAATATAAGCTTTGTAATCACGACAATTTTAAATTGACAGATTTAATATTATTTTAATTATAATTGAGATTATCTTGTATGTGATTGGACTGTTACATTAATTACCATGAAGCATATTTTGAAAGTTTGAATTTGTAGTATAAATGCAGTTATTTAAAATGTTATTTTGTATAGTTAAATAAGTATTACACTTATGATACAATAAAGATTATTACCTCAGGGAATTAAGTTTGAGTTGTTAAAATAAGTCAGATCCATAGAAGTAATATTTTAGAATTAATTAATACAGATGGAAACATAATGAATAGAATTATTCATAGAATTAAACTTGGTTGGAGTGCTTTTCGTAGAAATAACTTGATACTGAAAGGAAATATGCCTATGTGTTTGAAAAGGAAGGTTTTTAATAAATATGTTTTGCCAGTTCTTACTTATGGATCTGAGACTTGGACACTTAATAGAAGAGCAATACAGAGACTTCAAACCACTCAAAGAAGTATGGAGAGATGCATGTTGGGAGTAACAAGAAGAGATCAAAAATGCAATGTATGGGTAAGAGAACAAACAGGTGTTACTGACCTCATTGAAAAAAATTAAAAGACTGGAGTTGGGCTGGACATATTGGTAGAAGAGATGATAATAGATGGACAATTGAAATTTTAAACTGGATTCCAAGAGATTGTAAAAGACCCAGAAAGAGACCACATGTAAGATGGGTGGATAAAATAAAAAAATGTGCAGGGGTGATGTGGAGAAGAGAATCTAAAGATAGGAAAAGATGGATTGAACTTGGAGAGACCTTAATCCTGCAGTGGATTGATAATGGTTGATGATGATATTAATAATACCATAACGCTTCTAACTTTTTGACTATGAATATGAGGTTAAAGGACATCAAAACCACTAAGCCTAATATTTAATTTTGATATTTCTAACTTCACCAGCAAGCCATCAAAGTGCGGTATAATTAATAATCAATATTATTATAAAAGAGTACATAAGTTTAAGTGAATATAGATTTACCCAAATTTATCGTAGGGGTGTACAAGTAAAGGTGTAATTAAAACATTTAAGAATAATTTTTGACATTTATTTGACTTTATATCGCATATTAAAGCTTTTTATTTAAAATACCTTACAGGGTTTTAATAAACTTAAACAAAGCTGCTTAATGACTATTGTTCTAATCAAGTACATTTTTCTTTTGAATTTGATAATTTAAGTCAAATAAATGCTTAAAATTTTTTAAAGGAAGTTAAAATAGAAGAAATTTTATTGTTGCATCAAAAAAATCTTTATTTTTTTTTTCAAGGATTTTATTAAATCATATTTTTTATGGTTATAAAAATAAATATCCCAAAAGTCAAAAGCAATCATTCATTTTCAATGTTTAAAAAAAGATATACAATTATTTGCATAACGTAATGATAGATTAAGAATTAAATACCACACTGAGTATTATATCACAAATTCAGTCATCTTCTTGGGCCACATAGGCATCCAGTTTAGCATCCAAGTATGACCTTCTTTTGGATATCTAATCATCTTGTTGGCTATCAAGTTCTTGGATGGGCATATTTTTTTTACTTTTTTGATTAAAAACTACCTCATCCTCTTGAGTTACCTCTTCTCTTTGACCTCAATTTTGCAAATGGTCTCTGAATCTTCCTGCAAAACCACACTTCTTCCTGCTGCCTCTATTTGGGTTAATATTGCCTCCACAGTCTTGATTTTCCTCACTTGGTACTCCTTGTTTTATTCCACACATTTTTATGATTCTACTTCCACTAGAAATATTTCCTTTATTAGTCCCTCTCTAATAATTTCCACCACCTCTTCTATTCCATGAACCTCTCTGATGATGTTTATCTGTTCTTCAAAGTGATTCCATCTTCTACCTGATACATTTCCAGAGCCATGCTAATTATTTCCAAAGTTATCAGTATATTCCCTTAAAATACAATTGGTACCATAATTTGTTTGAATTTGTATTTCCACACAGACTTGTGACATATAAATTAAGTAGTAGAGTAGTAATTACTATTAAATAAGTACCATTATTGGTTAATCAAATTTGGCTAGATTTAAACATAACTATATATAATCATAAAGTGCAATTGAATTATAAAGAATAATTTCTGGTATTGATAATATTTAATGAATATCTGATCAATAAACAACTTATAATAAAAGTATGTTTATTTTAAAAGAAAATAATATATATTATTCAAATTATATTACTAACACTTTAATACATTGCAAAGGCTAAAACCTGCATTTATATATGTAATATAGGCGGGATTCGAACTCAGACTTTCACACGACCCACTACTCTCAGGGCCATCTCATATTGCTGACCCAATTGATCACACACATGTTGAAAAGATGAATAATCACCAATATAAGTATTTCATGCTAAACCAGCAATCATCAGTTGGTCCAGATTACTATCCTCACACACACACACATATATATATATATAATCAGTGCTCAGCAGATTACTAACACTTTGTAAATATTTTTTTCTTATATATATAAAATTGCCTGGTCTGCATATTAAATCTATGCTCCATTTTATCCAAACTAACCCATAATCTATGTAATTTGGTCTGATATTATACATCATGGGTAATGTATTAATCACTTTCTTCATCACACATTAAGTGGAAAATATTGTAATCATATTAAACTAAAAATAGAGTATGCAAATAAGGGCAAGGTAACATATCCCCATGGCAGGTCAATACTTTTGCAACATGCTTCAGAGAGAAGTTATAAATTAACAGCCATCTGTTAGATGATGAAAGTCTATGGTTTTGTTTCCTGACATTTTGGCTTATAATGAGTTAAATATCGAACCTTTAATTTAATGCTTGGACATGGAGTAGTCGGCTGAAAATAATTGTAGGCTTTAACATAATGGTTTAAATACATTTTGATATTCAAATCAGATTCGTGTCGGGGGGGGGGGGGGTTGTATGCTGCTGGCTCATGTGACTACTTTATTATATATTTTTAAATGTTTGAACATATAGTGTAGATGATAGCATAAATACGCCTCTAGTTAATTTTAAACGAATATAAATGTGTGTAAAAATATGTATGTGTGAATGTTTATTTATTTAATACTGTAAGGCAACATACTTCAATACTTAATCTGTTAACAGATTTCAACTATTTATTAGTTTTCCTGAAAGATTTTTTTGTTAGCGATTCTAATCGGATTATTGGGTTTTTAAAGTAAATTAACATTAGTGATAATATATGTAAACATATTAGTAGAGATCTTTAAAAGAAAACCCACTGTAGGCACCGAAGAAACTCATAAAATAATTATTCTTTAATATTTTAAAAGGTTATAACAACTTTGATAATTGCCGTCCAGGGGATAAAAATTGCTAAAAAGTAAGTATAAATCAAAGCGATTATTCCAATGCTAATATAACATTGATTGACAAATTAACTGCATAACTGAAACTTTAAAAAGCACTAATATATCTAAATGTGTATTTGTTTCTGAGATCTCAGTTGAATTTCATCGGAAAATTGTTTTTGATCAAATAAAAAAATTGAGTGATTAAAATTTCTCTATTAATCTAAAATTTATAAAAGAATCACTTCAACTAGCTGATTACCCCCCCTCACTCGCCCACACCCTCAAATATATAAAAATTCAAATTACTTTAAAAAGACCCAAATAAATTACGATTATTAAATGTATAGCATTCTCTACAATATGCAATTTTCTATTCAGGGCAACTAAATAATTCCGAATACACGGTCATACGAACATTTCACAAATCAAACTCACAGTCATTTTGACAAACTTGTAAATAATGTCCACATTCACAAGTCATTGCTAATTTTCCAAATGGACAAGAAACCCTTTATGTAAACTATCATATTATTATATATGATGGATAAATCAGATATCTATCAACAAGTGCGAACTTTTAAATAAGTTAGGATTTTTTATCACTTATTAATCAAGTTATCTCATGAACAATGAGGATTGCAAATTCCTCAATAAGCTTTGTGATAAATGCTTACCCAGAAAAATCATTTAAAATATCTCTGTCAGGAATCCCCCACCCTCAACCCCTGACCATGGTTTCATGCTTTCGCACTCCTCAGAGAGGTGTCAGGGTAGGTTCAGACACTAGATCTAAAAATACCAACCCAATGCCAGCATTTATCTAAAAGTTATCTATTGAGTTGAAAATCTGAAATTTTCAGATGCCTACATGTCTTCAAACCCAGCTATCCAACTCAAATAGCTATATGGGGCTGATAGATCTTCAGCCATACCATATATTAGTAGTCTTAACAATATAACCTTGCATAAGACTTAAGGTAAAGACTATAAATAGTCAAAATAAGAGTCATAGATCACATGACCCTATTTTCTTAAGCTTGTAAGTTATAAACAATGAGGATTGCCAATTCCTCAACAAGCTTTGTGATAAATGCTTAGCTAGAGAAAGCATTTAAAATATCTCTGTCAGGAACCTCCCCAAACCCCTCTCTGAGGAGTGCCAAAGCATAAAACCATGGAAAAAAATTTCTACTGTTTATTTAGTTTATCAGGTGCAAGATTAATGTTATCAATATTTTTTATATATATTTCTCTTATATTATTTACAAACAATTCTTTGATTTCTATTTCAGCCATATTGCCAAATCAGTATTATTATTTTTATGACTGCACTTGTTTTTTTAATCTGTTATTGAAACACTGACATTTTTTATGTTAGTTTATATTCTATGTAATAATCAATTAATTTTACTGGCACTGCATCTAATTGTAATTCTATTTAGATCTTTGTATCCTTGCATTTAACATCACTGATTTAATATTAGGTATGGCTCTAATAAGGAAGATTTATTACCTTCTAAATAGAATAGTTTATATTCCAAAATTTTTACATTTTGATTTCTTATGCATAGGCCATCTATATACACATATTAAATATCATCTTACAATTAAAGCAAAATCAGATTTTTAATCACCACATCTACCAGTACAACCACATACACATATATAATCTATACATTGTAAATTTGTAATAATCTATCATTATTAGCAGTAATACTTTTAATAGTTGTACTGTAATTGATGTTATAATATTTATTTGTAATTATAGATTAAAACAATTTATTATTTGCTATGTTTAAATTATTTTTATATTTTTTGTTGTTCACATTTTCAAAGCATGTTGAATTGATGTTATATTTTGATGTGTCCTTTTTTGATAACTTATAACACTATTACTAAACAAATCTAATTTTTTTATTCTGTCATTATTAAGATGAAATTTATATTTATGTATATATATCATCATTCATCATTCTCACAGCAGAGTGTAGGTCTGTTCAAGTTCAATTCAGCTTCTCTGATATCTAGCCTCTCTTCTCCACATAACCCCTGCACACTTTCTTAGTTCATCCATCCATTTCACTCATTGTTTCTTTCTGGGTCTTTTACAATCTCTTGGAATCCAGTTTAATATTTTCACTGTCCATCTATTATAACCTCTTCTGGAAATATGTGCAATTATACTTCACTTCAGTGTTTTTAATCTTTGAATGATGTCACTAATCCTGGTTTGTTCTCTCACCCATGTACTTTGTTTTCAATCTCTTCTTGTTATATATAATGATTCTTTAATGGCAATTTCTTTGTAATTTTTAATATGTTGAATAAGTTCAAATGTGCAATTGTAATGTTTGTTTTTTTATTTTATATTTGTAAATTGCTGACTTTTTGTCATTAATAATTTAGAAACATAATAAAAAAAACAACATTATTATTATAGAACTTATTACATTGTTAAAAATTATAAAGAAAAGTTATTACAGAATCATTATATGTTGATAAATATAAATCTTATCTTAATATTGAAAAAAGTAAAGATTTATAGTTATTTAAAAAATAGATTTATGAAAATTAATAATAACATGGCTATAAAATATCAAAAAAAAAAAAAAAACATGCTTCAAAACTTCCACAACAAATTTAACTGAAACATGTCAAAACAACATATTTTGACAAATTTACCAAAAAAAAAAATTTTAAACATGGTTGATGATAATTTTTTTTTGATTACAAGTGGGAGCATCCAAAAGTAGCTGGAATTCTTCTTTGGTTTGTGTACCTGTTGTAGTATACACTTCTGCAGTTACACACTTCTTTCATAAACCCTTTTACATCTATCTTTCAAATGTCATGTAGTACTTTTTTTGTAAAGTGTATTTTGTGTATTTGTCAATTTTTATAATGACTGAAAAGGTTTAACAATGTAAAATTCCATTTTTATTTATAAAAAATGGCAGGAAAAACAGTTGTAATGGTTGAACACAGATTGCAACAAGCTGATTTCATCAATACACAAGTTAATGAGTGGTTTAACTGAAATGTTAAATTCACCATGTCTCTAAAAAGCATGGCAAGTGAACTCCAATGACAAAACAAAGCTAATTTTTTTTTAGCACATCACATTTTTCTTTCAGATTTAGTTTGTAATAATCAGGCATTTTATCTGCATGTTCTAAAATATTTACATGATGTATCAAAATGTAAATGTCCCATTTGTGGCAATGAAAAGAGTTTAAGCTTCACTCTGACACTGTATCATCTCTCAAAGCCTTGAACATAAAATATTTTTTAAATAAATTCAGCATAATCCAGCTTATCTATCAGGTATATTTGCTCGATGTTACTTTAGGTAGTTTGTTTTAATCTCTCAAATGACAAAATGTTTTTTTGCTGACTTAAAAGTGGTGAAAAAGATGCCACATGCATTAAAAAGCATCCCATTGTAAGTGAATTCAGACTACTTTGAAAAACAAAGAACATGTTTAGACCAGTATATTGCATCATGTGGATAGTAATTTGAAAAAATTAAATTTATAACACTTAAAAATAAATATTTTTTATTATAAAATGGCAGTAACTTTTAGATACCCCCTTGCATAATTAAAAATATGATAGTAAATAAAAATATATTATCTAATGTAGTGATAATAATAATAATAATAATAATAATAATAATAATAATAATAATAATAATAATAATAATAATAATAATAATAATAATAATAATAATAATAATAATAATAATAATAATAATAATAATAATAATAATAATAATAATAATAATAATAATAATAATAATAATAATAATAATAATAATAATAATAATAATAATAATAATAATAATAATAATAATAATAATAATAATAATAATAATAATAATTGTATATTATCATATATAGAAAATATAAGTGTATGTGATAATATATGTAGAAGTATTAATAATACTTTGAATTTGATATTTTCACTATATTGATTTGTTTATTTATTTATAGAATCAATATATTTAATATTATTGAAAATAATTTGCATGTAAGTAGTTAATATGTAAAAAATTTGATATAAAATCTATGTGTAGCATAAAAATTTTCAATGTTTTAATAACAGATACAAAAGGTATAAACACATAAATAATACTATATATATAAATACATAAAATCTGCAAACTGAGAATGATTTGAATATCAGTTACAAAGTTTTAAAATTTTATTTGTTTTAAGCATTGCCTCATCAATCTTAGAAGCCATTAGAGAAATATTTAGGCAGGATGACTTGAGTCACACATACTGTCTTTACATTTTCATTAGTTTATGTAACTTCATTTATCAAGTACTGCTTTTATACATTTTATTGATCATATATTTATTTCACATCTCTAATCTATGTTACATCATTTTATAAATAATCAATTGGTTACAGATGGTATCATCAGGTTCAGGTTAGTTCTCAGTCGTGGTTTTCTTTTAGAAGAATTTCAATTGAGAATTCATCTCCTTGTGTTAAAAAAATCTTAGTTTATTAGCTGTTTTAATTCACAGCTTAATAGCAAAATATAGATAAAAATGTGTTGTTGCAATGTCAAGTTGCCAATTAGTATTTCCTAGAAGAAAGCCATTAACCTAAAACAAGTATTGAGGGCAGTTTATTTCAACTGTAATATCCATCGACTATGGTCTCTTGCATGGTTTGGTGCAGTGTAATAGTGGAACACATTGAGGCCAAGTACATGGATTTGTGGTAAACTTTTGTCACTTCTGAAACTGAAATATACAGTTATTATAAAACGTTTTAATAGTGTATTATTATTTCTTTAAAATATTTTATTAAATACTCAAATGTTATGTAATGGCTTTTTACTGTAATATCTAAATCATAATACCTTAGGTTGGGTCATATAGGTAACAAATAATAAAAAAAAACAATTCTAGCAATCTTAATTACACTTTTTGGGGGAAAAAAACTCTATCATACTAGGGCCTCAATTTATGTTATAGTAGATACCATGTATGTATTAAACTACTATGGGGAATAATTTTTTTATCACTTTCTAAAATTCAGTTTAAGTTGTTCCAGAAATTATTTAGATGCTTTCTGGGGTTACTATTGTACATAAATGTACATATTGGATACCATAAGGCATGGCTGTCCCGATGTTATCATAAATCTTTATGGCAAGAGAATTAAAATGGATTTAATATTAATATTTAGGTTGTTGAAAAGTCTGTGAATAGCTTCCAAATAATATTAAATCAAAAATATTCGAAGAATAAGTGGGTGGTTGTCTCCATCCTTATGGTTTAAGAATCACTTATTTTCAACATTTATATATTGCCTTTTGAATCTAAAGAAATGTTATGTAAATAAAGATTTTAAGGTTAATTTGATTAAACAATAAAAGTATTTTGGCTCAAATGACCAAAAACTGAATTTCCTAATTAATTACCTATTATTTAATTTTTTATTATTATTATTATTATTATTATTATTATTATTATTATTATTATTATTATTATTATTATTATTATTATTATTATTATTATTATTATTATTATTATTATTATTATTATTATTATTATTATTATTATTATTATTATTATTATTATTATTACTACTACTACTACTACTACTACTACTACTACTACTACTACTAACACTACTACTACTACTACTACTACTACTACTACTACTAACACTACTACTACTACTACTACTACTCCTACTACTATTTACTACTACTACTACTACTACTATTATTATTATTATTATTATTACATTTCAAAGGAACTTTATTCACAAAGAAAATAAAAGGTTACAATAGGTTACAGAGTTTATACGTTCAGCACGAAGTGCATCTTGGGGGTCATTTGTCTTTTATTATATCTTTATTTATATGTATTTAAAAAGAATGGGGAAGTATGGAGGTGTTTGTTATATCTATAAAGATATTACATATGGGACAGAAAAAGATGTCGTGTGTGTAAATTTAAAAAATCAGATATATTAATCTTTAACTGAGGTTAAAAGTTTATATCTGTGCTAGAGATAATCTCTAGTTTCGAAAATGATTAATAATAATCATTATTGTATTTATCTGAAATGGATGGCGTCAAAATTGTGAGTGTAGGAAGTTTGACAATGGTAAAATAAAATAAAAATGTAACAATTTACTCTAGATAAATACTTTTCATATAATAAAGATATATATGACAGATATGACCTGGGCCAACTGATGAGTACTAGGTTCAGCACGAAATGCATCTTGGGGGGCATTTGTCTTTTATTATATCTTTATTTATATGAATTTAAAAAGAATGGGGAAGTATGGAAGTGTTTATTATTTCTACAAGATATTACATACGGAACAGAGAAATGCGAATAACTCTGTGTGTGTAAATTTAAAAAATCGGATATATTAATCTTTAAATGAGGTTTAAAGTTTATATCTGTGCTAGAGATAATCTCTAGTTTCGAAAATAATTAGTAATAATCATTAGTGTATTTATCAGAAATGGATGGCGTCAAAGTTGTGAGTGGAGGAAGTTTGACAATGGTAAATGAAAAAGTAACAATTTACTCTAGATAAATACTTTGCATATAATAAAGATATATATGAGAGATAATGACCTGGGCCAACTGATGAGTGCTGGTTCTGCACGAAATGCATCTTGGGGGTCATTTGTCTTTTATTATATCTTTATTTATATGTATTTAAAAAGAATGGGGAAGTATGGAGATGTTTATTATATCTATTAAAATTCTTCTTAATACATAATTTTTTTGTGTTTTTTCTAATTATTATTATTACTAGTATTATTATTGTCTTCTCATTTTATTTTTTATTTTTTGAAGTTGGAATGAGTGTGCGCCTTTGCGAGTGACTTCTGCTGATGACGAAAAAGATTGCATTTCCTAAATGAACTAATTAAATTTCGCTTAACTTTATCAGAACAATTCTCTGCTCTGACAAAAGATAAGGAGTTCGCTAAATTATCCTTCTTAATAGAAAACTAATTTAAAATAATAAATATTTTATTATTTATTTAAATTAAAGGAAAGAGTAAACTATTTGACCCTTTTATTAATTTTAGATGTAAGAAAAATTTAATGAGCATACACACTAGAATATATGTTTCATAACGGATAATACAGTTATTAACACACAAATATTTATGCATTGAAAATATAATTATATAAACAGTAAAAAAAAATAGCATAATATTAATCATAGGCTGATTACAAGTTATAAAAAGATTTTCAGCAAAATCAAATAAGATTCTATAAAATTCTTATTTCATATCCGTATATGCAAACAAGAATATGATTAACGCTATCTCTGTAAAGTAATAATAATATTGATAATTATGATAAACAGCCATTTGTAAACAAGGAAGATTATTTCAACTCTAAAAAATCAAATAAAAAAAAAAGAGACAACTCTAGAAAAGAGTTTTTCTCGCTGATTATACAAATCAAACTGTATACTACTATTATAGCCATATATAGAGCATGCTTGTCCTTTATTTAGTTTACTTGATATTTTAAGATGTCTTTTAATTTCTTAAGCAGAAAGCTTTACTCTGAAATATTTCAACGTCATTTTTAATTATAGCTCTACATCGTATTCTACTCTTTACCATATCTTCCCACTGTAAACAATTGACATCGTATTTCTTTAGAATCTATTTGAGGTAATCATTTTAAAGTAGATGGGGTTTACTGTTTCGTATATAGAGAAACCATTAAAAACATTAAATGCAATCTTAATATAACTTCTGTATATTCAGCTATATTAGTATTATATTACCTTTATAAACTATGTATACAGTATTATAAAAATAAATTTCTAACATGATTTTTTTTGCAATTACAAAATAATTCATAAAAATTCCAAGGCTATTCATTACAACTTTACGCTATAACATTTTTTCACACAAAATGTCGCCTAATAAATATAATTTAAAAAAATAATAATCCTAGAGTAGTTTATGTCTATAACTTTTTAAGTAATGAGAGAAGGTTCCACATGAGGCAGGATTTGTTTGGGTCTGTTCTCCATTAATAATTTAGTTATGAATTAAAGATTAAAATTTAAAAATAATGCATTTAAAAACAGAATGACAATTTAAAAATCATAATGAGAAAAGAAAATAAGCTACACTCAAATGTTATTAAAATACAGTCAGTCAATTCCTGGGTATTTCTAATCCAGTGCATCTAAAGAAAAATCCTTTATTGTATATGCATCATGTTCATATAGAAAGCTGTTATGAAATGTAAAAATCTTACAAATATAGAGAAGTCATAGGTAAGAAAAGTCTTAAGATTGATTCTTATGAAAAAAGTCCTAGATAATACAACAAGACTTTAGATTCAATTTATACATTTTAGATACCATGGAAAAGCACTACACACATCAATTTTAAAGATTAAACCTACCAACAATTGTCAAACGTATATTATTAAATACATACCAATAATTTTGTTTAAAATTATCATTTAAAATTATATTCTTAACAATACTGACTTATAAATGATTAAACTTCAAAAGGCAAGCAAATAATTCATAAAAATCAAAAAGAATGAAAGAATTATTTTTTTAGCTACTTGTTAATTCATTACATAAGACACGCATATATTTAAATGATGTCAATAATTGAAATTAAAAATGTGAACTCAAATTGACATGATATAATAATAATAAATAAATAAAATGTTATGGAACAGCTTGTTTTTAGGAAATGGAAGATAAGATAAAATGAAATACTTTTCTTCTTCAAAAAAAAGGATTTGAAAATTATCATCATCATCAACCATTATCAATCCACTGCAGGATAAAGTTCTCTCCAAGTTCAATCCATCTTCTCTGGTCTTTAGCTTCTCTTCTCCACATCACTTCTGCACACTTTTTTATTTCATCCATCCATCTCACATGTGGTCTCTTTCAAGGTCTTTTACAATATCTTAGAATCCAGTTTAAGATTTCAATTATCCATCTATTATCATCTCTTCTACCAATATGTCCAGCCCAACTCCACTTCAGTCTTTTAATTTTTTCAATGAGGTCAGTAATACCTGTTTGTTCTCTTACCCATATATTGTGTTTTTGATCTCTTCTTGTTACTCTCAACAGGCATCTCTCCATACTTCTTTGAGTAGTCTGAAGTCTCTGTATTGCTCTTCTATTAAGTGTCCAAGTCTCAGATCCATAAGTAAGAACTGGTAAAACACATTTATTAAAAACTTCTTTTTCAAACACATAAAAATATATTTCCTTTTAGTATCAAGTTATTTTTATCAAAAGCACTCCAACCAAGTTTAATTCTATGATTAATTTCATCCATTATGTTTCCATATGTATTAATATTCTGACTAAGGTATTTGTAACTGTTAACTTCTTCTAACTCATCATAATCAATCTTTATTTTCATATTTTGGGAAAATCCATTAAACACAAGCCTTCTGGCATCCATTGATTACTCTGGCTTGCACTGAGTGGCGGTATTGTATGAAGAGTTTTGCCGGTATTAATAACAGTTATGAGCAAGCATAAAAAATGGTGATCATGTGATGATAAGTGGATACTGTTTTTTCCCCTTGTTGATGATATTTATATTATTGGCAATAAACCACACTTTTCTGATTTTTCTCTTTCTATCATCTTGTTTTGCACCTGACTGTATAAATAGAGCTACACATTTCATTTATCCAGGAGAGCTATGATTCTGGTGAACTTCTGAATATGCATTCAGCTGATTCCATATTATCAAAAAAAACAACAACATAAAAATAAAACCCTTTTTCCTTATGCAGACATTAAAATGTTTTTGCTAATTTTGAATATTTATGATTATTTTGCAACATATTTGTAAATAATCATTGTAAACAAAATCACATGATTATTGTTAAATTTTATTTGAAAATGTTTGTTTTTAAGAAAACGAGTGATTAAAATCATAATTGTAAGTAAAACAGAAGTCACTGAAAATAAATGCTTTTATAAATGCAGATATTTTTTATGAAATTTTAATAAATAGAATTTTAAATTTTAAAATAAAATTTCATTCTTTTATGATTTTAACTAAAAGTCATTTTTATTTTAAAAATTAATTTCAAATAAGAAATAATTAATTTAACATATTTTTTTACAATCAGCAAAAACAACCATCAAATAATAAAGAAGCTATTGTTCTTATTCCATATTTCGCTTTAGTATATTTTTTCCTGTATTCACAAAGTTCTCACATTACTTTTTAAAATGGTTTTTGTTTTATAACTCATTGTTAGGTTTATTTATAATAAACAAATATATAATATGGTTAAATATGTTATTAAGATTTTATATAGGGTATACCTTCAATACAACATTTGATGTATCATTCACCTAATATTATTGTCTAGCTACAACGTCTAGTTATCATGCACTTATTGAAGTAAAAAATTTCAAGTGCTCTTCTACATATACATAACACTTTCACCTGTACCATGTCATCTTGCCCATATCAAGTTTAGTATCTAGCATCTTCTGGTCCAACAAGTAATGTGCATCACTGCTTTTGCACTCGAATATTTGGCAACAATTATAATACCTATTGCTGTCTGATTTTACTTACAAATGAACTGAAAAATTACAAACAGGTCCTTTCTTTAAAATGAGTATTGAGTATCTTCACCTGTTCCTGCCATTGGATGTACTTCATCTATATGTATATTCACTGGTCTGGAGTGATGAATGCTAATCTACATAAGAAACAATCTGGGTGAGACAATTAATTGAAGATGAGTTGAATCATAACATATATTTATAATAAATAATGTAAAAATTATCAACATATATTATGGAATAAAGATTTAATTGTAAAACTAGGATGTTGCAAATGTAAGTAAAACTGTCTTTAAGTCTTTTATAAAAAGACCACGAGGGGATGAACTTGTGAAAAGTTCACATAAGTGGTAAGTAATTCAAAGTAGCACCTACTAGACCTGATTAACAATTTAATATGATTGTTTATTTTTCCATATGTTTTGCTGAGCCATATGTAAATCCACAAATGTGTTGCATGGAGACAATAGTTTAGTAACTCATCATAAAAATGCTAGGATACTAGTAGGTTGGAATCATGAATTATGAGATAAAGTATAACAATGTACTTCATATTATTATGGATACTTTTCAATGACTGTCCATCATCACAATATCTTGGAAATGATTTAAGAACATTATTGCTACTAATAACTGTTTTGTCATACACTGTATAAATAATTTCAAACATTTCAGTGGCAATGTTGCCCAACTAAAAAAAATAATGTTAGCATGTTGTTTCATGAGGATTGAGCTGTGAAATATAATATCACATTTCATTTCATAACTTGTTATTCAGATGTGGTATCAGCAATAGATAAACTACATTAAGACATGATACTTCAGACAGCTAAGTAAGAGAATTATTATTTTTTCCACATTCCAGTTAAATAATTTACTGTTATTTACATTTTATTCTCATTAATATTGCTACATTTCAACAATCTCATTTGACCTTTGTGCAACTTATGCTATTTTTAGTTACTAATAGAATATAAATAATAGTTTAAATTTCTGGTTATTCATTACAGAATATCCATGAATTACTGTCATTAAAATTATACTTATAATATTAAGTGTGTTTAATGTGAAATCTAACAAGCAACTATAAGAAAACAAAGATCAATATGGAGCAAAATATTCACATTTTCTCATCTTAAACTGCTATAAAAAATACCTGACTGTAAATACAATCATGCACATGATTTATTGCAAATGCACAAACAATATACTTTGTATAAACATTGGCGCATACAAAGCTTAAACAAATTGATTTCCAAAACTGAGAAAAGGATAATTTTTAGCAAACTGCTGAGTGAAATATAATTTTTAGAATATTTCTTGTGTCCCGATGCATTTTTACAATGCTTTATTTCATTTCTTATAATAGTTTCAATTAATTTTCAGTCTTAATCAGGTCTAAAAAATAATTATTTTAAATTATTTTATACATAAACATGTAATAACTTCATTATATATTGACTAGAGCTTATAATTTATCTGATAAAGAACATCTTACTCAAGAAATAGAACTTACAAAAAAAATTCTATTTTCTAATAATTATTATAAAAACATCATATGTAAGGATTTACATAACATTAATACTAAAAAGAAAAAAGAGGATAGAATTGAAACTCCCTCTTTTAATAGAGTAATTTTACCTTATATTAAAGGGGTTACTGATCAAATCAGTAGAAGACTATTTTGTTTTAATATAAAGACCACTTTTTCTACTGGCAAAAAAATTGGTGATTTTTTATATAAACCTAAAGACAGAATATTTTTTGGAACACCAACATAGAAATGATTTTAATCAAAAAATTAGTACATCAGTTTTTACTTCCCATTTTTTAGAAATTGGTCAGAAACCTGATTTTGACAATACAAAAATAATTGCTAATTTGGAAAGATATGATTTAAGAACAATGAGAGAGTCAATTGAAATATTAAAGAGACCTACTGATTTAAATAGGTCTGATGAAACACAATGCATTCCAGCTATGTGGAAACCTCTCATTTAGGTAATATTAAATTAAAATTAATAGGTGAGAAAACTGAAGGAAATAAACATTTTGATAGACCTCAAATTGTGAATGCTGAACTACTTCAAATTAAATCTTCTTTCTCATCATGCACCTAGTCACATTATTGTTTGAGATCTAACAATTTTTCTTTCAAAAGTTAACCTTGATCATGGCAGTTGCTAGTCCATCAAAATATCGGATCATAATGCAAAATAACACACGGTTTATTCCCAAAAATAATAATTTATATATATATATATATATAGCATTACTTATAACCTTTTTAAATATTTATTATATATATATGATTAGCATATTCTATAAAATAAAAAGTAAAAATATTTAACATGTATGTAAAAATAAGTAAAACAAAAACATATATATATATATATATATATCCAAATTCATTATATATATATTTCCAACAGTTAGTTAAACTTAGTGCATCATTCACATAAACCCAATACACCTGGGTCTCATTTTACGCAATAGATAGGTACCTCAGAAAACACGAGCAAACAAAATCGCGCAAAAATAGACGTAACTTACATTGAAAAAGAGGAGATGCGGTCTGTGATTTTTCAAAATTCACGTAAAAGCAAAGCACCAACATAAAATTACTTTAAAATTCGCGTAAAAAAAATAAGGAAATAAAATATGACTAATAAAAAATTTCAAATTTGAAAAAAATTGATATAAGACAAACATTTTTTAACTATAATATTTAATTTTATTCAAAATAATATATTTTTATGCATAATTTAAAGTACAGTAATTTACATTTTTATACACATTTTAATTATTATGATTTTCTGGTGACAACATAATTAATCTTTGCGACGATGATTTTATTAATTGTTTATGAAGCTCGTGATATCCAGACACAACCATTTAGCTCTCATTGGAATTTAAGAGCACATTAATGATTAGTGTCATTAATAAGAAAATAATAATTGATTACATTCTTTTTTAAAAAGCAAAAACAGAATGTGATTTAAAATGCAAAATTAACACGCACAATGTTTGAACAAATTTACATTATAATCTTGTAAAATTTAATGTGTGTATACATAAAATGTGGAAATCATGATTTTAATTTCATTATTGCATAAAATTTTATTATTATAAAGCACTGAAAATATTGAAATTACTAAGATGAAAGTTGAATTCCAATAATGTGCTATTACTTTCAATATAATGTAAATGCACAAAATTTATTATTTAAAGTAATAGTGCATTATCGGAAATCGTCTTCCGATGAAACACGAATCATGCAACTTCAAAATCGTGTTAAATAAGTCCGCATAAAAAGAGACCCAGGTGTACTATCAAACCATCCATCAATCTAAAAATCAGACCAATCTCTCTCACACATTTCATGCATTTTTTTAAACACCCAGTTCATTTCACTTTTTTTTAATACATAACTCATACTGTAATTTTTGTAAGTACATACATATTCATCATTTTTTTAGATATTAACTTCATATATATATATATATATGTTTCAAATGTTTATTTTATCACAATATCCTAAAACCATGATCAAGAATATGTGAAAAAGTTAAATAATCCTCAAAATATACATTTCATGTTGAACCAGCACTTATCAGTTGGCCCAGAACACAATCTCTTATATATATCTTCGTCATTTGTTTAGTATATATAGATAGCAAATTACTATAATTTAATTGACAAGGTTCACATTTTCTGCACTCATAACTTTGATACCAACCATTTTATAGAAATTTATTGATAACGTTTACTATTCCATCATTAAACTAGAGATTATCTCTAACCCAAATATACTCATTAATTCTTAATTAATTAATAATGTGTTTGGTCTTATTGAGGTTTCAACACCTGATTTATAAATAACATATTATAGTTTAAATCCCAATGCACAAAAATTGCAAGATTTTACTTAAATATCATATCTTGTTTTATTTTGAAGTAAACACAAGTAGGAAACTGAGTCGCAAAACACTTATTTAATTCAATGAGCTAAAACTAAATTTTATTCTCTTAATTTAAATATTTTAAAATCCAATTGTTTTTTGAAATTATGTAATTTACTGATGAACAATCAAGATAATTTTACCTTTGATAATTTATTATAATATTTGTATTAAAAATTTAAAATATATGAAAAAAAATAACAATTAGCTAGTGGCATTATTTAGAATATATATCTTTGTTAATATTTATCCACTATTAATTTATTTCTGTATTTATATAAAAAAAATTTCTTTATAAAAAGGCAAGATAAAACTTTATTACAAACTAGATACGGCCTGTCGTCTGTAATTTGTCTTTTTCTCCATTATATGATGGTTTTCCAATTTATCAGTAACTTATAGCTATATCTTAATACTCAACTAAGGTATAAATAAAAGGTGCAATGTTGTAGTTCAAATGATTAAAATAATTTTACAATCAGCTTTTTAACCATTCAGCAATTTCAATATTTAAAAAAATGTCCATAATGCTGCCTTTTTTATGTAAAATTTAAAGTAATCAATCTAAAACTAAACTGAAACAGACCACTAAATATAAATAAAAAGTATTTAATACCACTTTTATTTCTTATTAGAACCTTATCAAGATTTTTTTTCATAAAATTGTGTGATGTGATATGGATGGTTACTCCTTTATCGAAGTCAGGAATCTCCCTACCAATATGTCCAAAAAACCTGTTAGCCACCTAAATTTCCCTTTCCATTACCATCCTAAGTTTTCCCATATTTTTATTATCCCATTTCCACAAATCATCTTTGTACACTCTATGATCTTTATATCTAGATCTTCTTTATTTTTTTCTAAACCCAGGCATAAAAACTAAAAACTCAGTTTCTGTATAATCACTTTGTTTATATTTATTCTTCAACAACTTCATTATTTGTATCCTTTCTGCTTGTAAGCATTTACATTCAACGAGCAGATGCCTAATATCCAATACTAGAACAAATAAGATTAGTAAAATATGTATATATACATAAAAATCATAAAGTTATTACAATCTTTTTAAAAATATAAAGTATTTTATTATAATTCTATAAACTTTCCAATAATGTTCACTCCTCTTCCCCTAGTTGTGCTGCACATTTGACTATGTGTACATATTTTTAAAAATTTTCTTGATAATATAAATTTTTATAACATTTTCTGCCCCTGTAATTTTTAGATGCTTTATTATCTGAATATTTTTAACAATTCATTCTATTTCCAGTATCCAAAAAAGGTATATATGATCCTGATTTATATCCTTTCCCTTAATTACTCTATTAGGCTCCTTATCTTTTACAAGGGGGGGTCTTTTTGTCTGACCTATATATATATATATATATATATATATATATATATATATATATATATATATGATATTACAATGATGATAATTAATTTTATAAACTAACTCTACCCTAATTTTATTATTGTCTATTTTTTTGCATTACAAATCAATTTCACTAAATTGAGTTAGTATATAAAATTAATTGGGACCATTGTAATGTGACATTTGTAGGTCAGAGAGAAATACTTCCATTGAAAGAAGCAAAGTGTATGATAGGGCAATTAACAGAAAATATATAGGAATCAAGGTCATGTTTTTTGGATACTGGACATAGAATGAATTGTGTTATGAAACTTTGTATATTCAAGAAAATTTAAAGAAATATGTAAACATGGTCAAAGGTGCAGTACAATGAGAAAGGAAGTGGGCTTTGTTAGATTATTGGAAACTTTAGAATTATAATTAAAATATTCTTTTTGTAAATATATATATATATATTAAAAAAGGATTGTAATAACTTTAATCATTTTTAGGTACATTTATATATATATATATTACTAATCATATTTATGGCCATGCAATGTAAATAATGTCCATTAGGTGGAGATGCTGTAGTTGGTCATGTGATTTTATAAAACAAAATATCTTGATAATGTTCCAATATGGAATGCAAACCTGGTTAATTCAATTAATTTTTTATTATTATTTATGTTCTGGTGTCTGTTTCAACTTTGTTTTAAACTGATCATTTTAAATTGTATATTCTCAAATGAAGGCTATTCAAATTATTAAAAATTGTACTACCAAAATTACTAACCTATCTGCTTAAAATTTTTTATTTATATAGAAAAAAATATATTTCACTAAATGAAATAAACTTGTTCTTTCATTACTCCTATCATTATCATAATAATTGTTTTTAAGTCCATTACTATTTGTATTTTACATTAACCCGTTTCTTAAAGCAGTATATAGTACCTACAGGAAATATACCTACCTGATTACAATTGATTATATCATATACAATATATATGGATAGTATTGCAGTATTTTGATAAAAATATGAATACATATTTTACTAAATATTTTAGAAGAATATACAAAAGGATATAGCCTCAAACTCAAAATAAATAAATCATATACATGATAAATATATACAATTCATTGTTATAAACAAATATTTCAAAGAAACCCCTCCAAAATCATGGATTTTTCATTTGCCTGAGTTTATATGAATTCTCAGAATATAAATTAAAACAAGATGTAGAATGAATAATTTCATCTCTTCCATAATTGCATCTGTTTTTATATTTGAAAGCATCATTAAGACCTATAAAATAATGAAATATAATTCTAGTGCTATTTTCCAAATAGTAATTTTTATACATGACAATTTGTGATGTATATAAATCAAAAATCACAGACGCACATTTTAATTCAGCGACAACTAACGATTATATTCAGGTGTCTACGTTATTAGATAACCAGAGCGTATATGTATATATAACAAAGCAAATTTGTACATTCGCAAGCGATAATTGAAAGTTATTATATTATATAGCGTTTGTTAAATTTGTTTATTTAAAAATTGAGGTCAAATAAACATTGCGTTAATCTTTATGATATATCATTCATATTTAAAGAACGTTTAATTGCTTCCTAAAACACATTAGTTCGCTGTTATAACTACGTGTAAGCAACATTAAACATAATCCATAACATACCTATTAATATATTTATGTTTTTGCTGATAATTTAACATTTTATTTTTGTATTAATGACATTTTTATGGCTAATATTTTTGTTATTATAAGTTTAGATTTATTATATGATTGTTTTATTTTAAATCGACAATATATGTAATAAAAAATTACTTCAGAGATAAAAGAACAAATCTTTTCCTTTCAATTTCCGAAATATATTATCTACATGTATATGAAATGTCAGATTAAAGTAATAGTCGCCCTGAAAAACGATTAAAAGAGCCGAAAATAATATTTGAAACCAATAAGATAGCACACAAGCCAATCTCACATCAACAGCAAATTCATTTTTTGACTACTATTATCTATTATAAGATTTAATAATCGGAAAGTTCCCACATTAGGGCACCATGATATGGAGATTCTGAATAAGTTTCAAATCTGTATGATTTTCAAGTTGGTTTAGATCAAAAATATTATGTTTGTCAATTTAGGTTGATAGCTTAATAGTAAAAAGATGAAGTAACAAAGGACTGCTAAAGGAAAGATGCAGTTAGAGCTAAAAAATCCAGATACATTATTATCAGACTAATGTTTTGCATTGATGAAAATCATAAGCTACAAATTGATCAGTGCATATTGAACACTGGATAAAATGATTGTTAAATGGCATAACAGTGGTGAAAAAATAATAATGTTCTGCTGAAAATAATAATTAGAAAGAACAAAATAATTGTGTATAAAATATAAGACTTTTTGATTAATTGCCAATGTTTCAACAAAATTGCAAACATCATCGTTAAGATTAAGTTTAAACCGTTAGATCACAAATAATGAGATCGAATGTGAGGTAAAGAATGAGACTTAACACATAGTAGTTGAGCATTCAGAATATGTGTATTAACAAGATGTCTATTTTCTTCAGCTTCACCATTAATGGATTTCAACTTTATATTAGAAGAAACTGATGAATTAAGTGGTCTCCATAAGGCTAAAATACATTGTGCTTCATCAGCTCTATTTAAACCAGTTGGTCTTTTAAATATTTTTCATTAAACTCCCTCATGGGTTTCAAATCATACTTTTCCAAATTATCAAGTATTTTAGAATTATCAAAACCAGCTTTGTGGCCAATTTCAATCTCATTACTATTTGAGATCTAATGTTTTTTCTTTAAAAACTTAACCTTGACAATGACAGACGCTATGCGATTTTATCGAAATGGGATGTAATCAAAAATAATATGCTGCTTAACTAAAAAAGTACTTTATTAACATCATATAACCATAAAACATTAAATATAATAGTATAAGACTGTATGCACAATTGTGAGAAGACAAGAGTATCAGACAAAAAGAAACAAAACATTTATATGATAATGGCAAATACTCCCTAAGTTAATATATCGTGAAACTTGCAGAAATCAGGACATCATCATAGATAGGGAAAAGATAGATTGACTATTCTATTTTACAAAGAAACCTAGTTGATGAGAATGTCATCTTAAATTCAGAATTTATGAATCTAAATGTCACCTATTTGATTCTCATGATTATACTGACAATGATGAAAGATAGCTATACCTGAGGAAAAAGAAGAATACCATGTGAAGCATTGTGTTATATAATAACTAGTGTGGTATTAATTACAACTGCATGTATTTGGATAGTTTAAATAAGGTTTGGAATTTTCTGAAAAATATTTAATATTTAAATTAAATGGCAGAAAGAGTTGAATATTAAATTACAAATATATATATATATATATATATATATATATATTTATATATATTATAATATATATATATAATAGTATAAATCGATGTCCGCATTTCTTCAAAGTAATATACATAATCTTATAAATAAATATTAGTAAATATAGTAATCTTTTTTTTTTTTGAAAATGACAAAATATATATATATATATAAGCTTCACTTAGGAGCACTTTATCAGCTTCCATTTTTTACGACCATAATAAATTATGTATATATGATTTTAATTTCAATTATAATAACGTAAAAATATTGCAAATTGAAAAAAATAACAATAAAAGAGAAATAAAGGAAGTTATGCTTATATATGAATACAGGTAAGACTTAATCAATAGGTAGGCAGCTAACATTAAGATCATAGAATTATGGGAAGGTTGACCTTTCAAAAAACTAGAGAAGCTTATATTTTTTTTTGTATTTTTTTTAAAAAAAATAGATTACTGTATTTAATATAAGATTATATATATATTAAGAAAATTAAATCATATATCATGTGACTTATCTTATTAAACTTGTACTACAAATGTAATATAATGGGCGTGCTAACAATTCTAAACAAGAATGCTTTCTCTTCTGGCATTTATTGAAAAAGGTCATTTAGAACTATTAGCATACTCATATTATATATATGGTTTTGAATGCAAAAAAGCATATTATTATCATTAATTACTATCCATTGATACTCTGCCATTCTAAATATTAATGTAAAAAATACTAAAAGAGAATGTCTTTAAAACTGTTTATAGGCAACTTAATGAAATATGTCTGGGTGATTATTTCAAAAGATAATCTAGAAATGCACTTAATGTTTAAATGCAATATTTAAAGACTTTGGTTTAATAACTAACATTCAAAAAGCTCAAGTTCTTCATCCAGGGTTGAAAGAATAATTCTTAGCAACTTTATTTTGGATTACTGTTAAGTTGAAAATGTACACCACTTGACGGCTTGGTAGTTTTATAAATAGAAAGATGAACTTAAATGCTGAGCATTGACTCGAATGTGGTGATTTTAAAAAGAAATGATAGAGTATTTCATCTTAGATAGATAACTACTACAATTTTAAATGCTATTTTATGGTGCAAAAGTTAATTTTGGACATCCTACTGATGAAATATAACAGCATTAGAAAACATTTTTCAAGGATATGCAACAAAATTGTAAAATGCAATGACAAGCTAATAAAGCACTCAATATACTTTAAATTTCTGGATGTGAATATGTAGAGTTCACTATTCAAGAAGCTTATTTTTGTTTGGACATGCAAATGAATTAATAATACAAGCTTTCCTAAAAGAGTGTTTATGAATAATTTAAACAAGGTTTTTATGGAAGATGTTGATATGGTTTATAATGTAAATATTAACTCAAAGATATTCTAAAAAATACAAAATTGTTTGTTTCTATGGGGAAGATATGATCAGAGAATATAAAATATTGAAGAGCTACATGTATTTCAGAAACAGATTTCTTTACTGTTAAAATTAAAAAACAGTACTAAAAAACAAAAATAGAAACAGAAAAATGAATTGTCATATTCTTTATAGTGATGTATTTATGCTTAACAGAATTGCAAAATTTATCTCCAGAGCAATTCTTTATTTTCTTCTCACCTGGGAATTGAAGTGGCCATACTCAATTACCAGTGGTTGCAACATACTCTATATACATCTAAATGTAAAGTCAAGATTAAATTATCTTTTACATTATGATGATTGATGAAATTATGTGATTGTTACTTTTCCAAATCTATTGCCATTATTTTATAAACTACATTTATCAAATATTATTATGTCTAAATATGCTAAAATGCAGTTATTGGTGATGCTAATTACAGATAATAAAATTAATAACTGAGCACTTTTGAGGTGTTTTGTCTTATCATAATCATAGCCAGTGAGTTGAATGGGCACAATGGAAAATGTGTGTGATGAATATTTAAATTTATTCAAAGTGGAATTAGAGAGTCCACTTTTTGGAGAGGGAGAGAAGCATGCTTCCCTCTGGTTTATAGCAAAGGTATTATTACTATAAGCCATACTTCTTTAACTTTATGTTTAGAGTCATAACACTCTATACAAGCAATGGTGACAGAAGATACTTCAAGTATAAGTCTGATGGATTCTTGGTGTTCCAATAAAATGGAATTGTATTCAGGTTTGTTCAGATCTCTTTTGTACAAGTAACAGTGATGAGAGATGCAAGTGGAATTCGAGGCACACAATTTGCTATAAGACATAGCACTGCAGCTAGTTTAAGGGCAGGTGATTTTATACTCTGTGTGAGGAGTTTGGTTAAGCAATCTTTTGAATTATTGATTAGTCTAGTAGTTGAAGAAGATGTATGGAATCTTGGCATGAAAGAATGAAGGTTTTGATTTAATAAAAGCAAAAATAAAGAATTAAAAGAAAAAAATTATATTATGAAATAATGATAAGTAGTTTTTCCAAAAAAGATGGAAAATCACTAAAAGTTTTAAGCATTATAGATATATTTTGGATAAATTTTTATTATGTAAAATTAATAACTTTAAAATTATATATGAATATGTTTCTTGAAATAAAATACCTTTAGTTATTATTAAATCGAAAATTTGGAAATTTATTAAAAGATAGAGAGATTTAGTCTTATTATTCAATAGAAAGCATGAAAAGCAAATAGAGCTACGAAAAAGAAGTTATCACTGAAATAAGGAGAAATGTAAAAATAATGAAATAAATCTGGTTGGATATATTTCTAGAAAAGATTCAATGGCTAAAAATAATTTTATGTGATTTTAAATGACATGTGAGAGAGATGAATAAAAAATTAGTGGAATGATATGACAAGAAAATCTGAATATATTTTTAACTACTATCAAAAAATTCTAGAATGAAGATTTTTCCATGTTTAATTCAGTTTCTCTTTTCCTTAGCCTCTCTCTTTCACTCAAACCAAGAAAGTTGTTATTTTATCCATTCCACACATAGTCTCTAAGGTGTTTTTTCTACTTTTCTTGCAATTCAGTTTAAAATTTCAACTATCCATCTAATATCATCAATTTTTCAAACAATCTTATCTATCTCAATTTCTTGAATCTCAAAATGTGTTTAAGAATGTTAGTGATATTTGTTGTTTCTTTCACCCAAGTATTTGACACTTGATTCCTTCTTATTGTTTTTAGTATACAAATCTCCATACATTGTTAAGTAATCTAAAGTTTCTGTATTTCTCTTTGGTTAAGAATTCTAGTCTCAGGGGTATAAGTAAAAGCTGGTAAAGCATATCTATTAACAGTCTTCTTTTTCAAACAGATAGTCATACATTTTTAACATTTAATTTACTTCGATAACATTCCACCAGATTTAATTCTATGATTAATTTCATCCTTTACGTTTTCATTCTTACCAATAATCTGAGTAAGATATTTGAAATTACTAACTCCTTCTAATTTATCACTATCAATCGTTATTTTCGTCTCAGAAACAGTCCATTGAACTGTACTTTAGTCTAGTTAATATTTATGTATCTTTAGTTATTCTTTCTTATTTTCATTTGATAATTCCTACATTGAATTTCTTATAAACATCAATCTATGACTGGAAATAACATATTTAACAAAGTACTTAAAATACTTTTGCTAAGGTAGATAACAATTATATTTCATAAGAATTACTGCAGTCCTATATATTATCTTTATTTTTATAAATTATAACATTAAAAACATTCTTATGAATTGGAAACTTAACTTCAAGATTCAAGCTCTCTATAAAGTAGTGCAAGCCTTAGTAATCAATGGATGCAATATGGTTTGTACATAAAATCCCTATATGCATAAACCTTCTAGCATCTATTGATTACTAAAGCTTGCATTGGGTGACACTACTATATGGAGAGTTTGCTAACATTATGACAGTTTGGATAAGTGTAGGAAATAGTGATCCTGTGATGTTTTAGTAACACAACATTCCATATATTTCTTTAAAAAATCAATAGTTTTGAACTAACATATTTCTGCTGTATTTTAAAAACTTCTCCAGATATTTTATTGTGACCTGCAACTTTCCATTTTTTAAAAAAACAAAGAACTGCTTAAATTTTATTATGCTGAATATATTTATGTAAATCTATGTGAGTAGTTAAGTTGTGTGTATATATATATATATATATATATATATATATATATATATATATATATATATATATATATATATATATATATATATATAGTAATGACTGGAAGGTTGCTATTCTTCCACATGTGCCTTACAATTACTTTCAGACAGCCAATAGCTGTTAAAACAGCGATCTGAGAAGCGATCAAGCCAAGATGCTTAAGACTGGCTTATATATATAAAAGTTAAGTATAAGAGAAGAGTGGTATCATTCTTTGTCAAAAAATCTCTGTCATGTGTCTAGGCTTAGTCACTTTTCAGAGCACTGTTTTAACAACTATTGGCTGTCTGAAAGTAATTGTAAGGTGCATGTGGAAGAATAGCAACCTCCCAGTCATTACTAATTTAATAACAACATGTGATTTAAACAAAATATTATTTACATACGTTGCTGATAACTTATATTAACATCTAGAAAATTGCGGTGTAGTAAATCTAAGATTTCGCGCTGTAATATCATAAATTAATAACTCAGTGAGTAATAAATGTATATGTTTATATTATCCATGCTTTCAAGCCAAGATGCTTAAGACTGGCTTATATATATAAAAGTTAAGTATAAGAGAAGAGTGGTATCATTCTTTTCTTGTCAAAAAATCTGCCATGTGTCTAGGCCTGATCGCTTCGCAGACCGCTGTTTTAACAGCTATTGGCTGTCTGAAAGTAATTGTAAGGTGCACGTGAAAGAATAGCAACCTTCCAGTCATTACTAATTTAATAACAACATGCAATTTAAACAAAATATATATATATATAAATTCTATCATTATTTAAAAGATGATCAAAATATTTTCTCTACTTATTTTTAATAGACATGGTATGAGCACAGACTTTCACCTGACCCACTACTCTCCACACTATCTCATAACACTGATACACCTGAACACACATATGTCGAAAAGATAAGTAATCACCAATATTCATATTTCATGCTAAACCAGCAATCATCAGTTAGTCCAGATTACCATCTCTACACATATATGCCACAAGTGCTCAGATATATATTAAGATAGCAAATCCTCCTACTTTAATGGACAAGCTTCAATCTACTCCACACTCCAACTCTTCAGCCATCCATCCAATAGAAAATCTGATGATGGAATGCTCAAAGGCCGCCCTGAGGCCAAGATTATTGTCACACCCATGTTGACCTAAGGTCAATCTGACCCCTCATGAGCGTTCCATCATCAGATTTTCAATTGGATGGATGGTTGAAGAGTTGGAGTGTGGAGTACATTGAAGCCTGTCCATTAAAGTAGGAGGATTTGCTATCTTAATATAAATCTGAGCACTTGTAGCATATATGTGTAGAGATGGTAATCTGGACCAACTGATAATTGCTGGTTTAGCATGAAATATGTAAATTGGTGATTATTTAACTTTTTGACATATGTGTGTTCAGGTGTATCAGTGTTATGAGATAGTGTGGAGAGTGTTGGGTCAAGTGAAAAATCTGTGCTCATACCCTGTCTATTACATATATAAACACAGGTATATATAAGCCTGTGTATTTCAGCTTCTACTTATTTTTATATAAAAATGTTTTCTTCTCCTTATGGAATTAATAGAAATATGATGTTATTTTTCAATTCCATATATCAATGTAAATGCATCAGAAAAAGATCTAAAATGGCCACTATTAGTAAATATCAAAATCTTCATGCAGTATAAATCCACTAAATTTTAAGTCTTCCTGGCAGCTCATGAACTGCTTTTAAAAGACTTTATTGCTTATAAAACTCTAATTTTTATTCCGGCAAGAAAGTTAACATAGTTTTGTTTTTAATCCAATCATTAATAATAGAATCAATCTCAAAGAATCAATTATAAATTTTTCTATTAGTGGACCCTTGAAAAGATTTATAACTATTTATAACGTATCCCATAAGATATATAATAAAAACACACAATTACTTCTCAAAAGCTGCTTTAATATTTCAACCAGCAGACTGGTTTTCATTAAAAAGCACAGCAAAATGGCTATTTCCAGAATTTAAACACTAAAATATTACAAACAATTACGTATCAGATAACAAAACTAATTCCTATAGGCTAAAAATCTTTACAAAACTTTGTATAAAAAAATTATTTACAAAACTTTGTATAAAAAATACAAAAAAACTCCTTAACCAAAAAACTTTTTTTATTAAAATATATGATCATGCCTTAGTAAAATAAAAATTCTGAAAGTCCAATTTTCATTTTTAGTGTTCAATAGTGTTGAAACGGCATGAATATCAAATATTTAAGGCATATTACTACTGTGTGTGAAGTATACTATTGTATGGTTGTGAAACATGGATAATGAGCAATAAAATTAGTAACAGAATGGAAGCTTTTGAATTGTGGTCATGGAGAAGATTGCAAAAAATCAGTTGAATTAATAAAAATAATAAATGAAGTTTTGAAAAGAGTAAATGAAGAAAGAAAATTGATTGAGGAAAATAGAAAGAGAAACTGGTTTGGACATATATTAAGAAGAAAGTATAGTCTAATGAAAGATGTTTTGAAAAGAATGGTGAATGAAAACAAGAAGAAAAGCCAGAAAAGATTGACATTGTTGGATGATTTAAGAGTTGCTTGAAACTGAAGAGCTGGGCAATGAAGAGAACGGAGAGGAAACATAGATGTGACTACTCTCTGAGCCTGTCCATGAAACAGAATACTATTGATGACTGAATATGGACTATTTTTTTAATGTAATTAATATTTGAATGTGGGCTTTTCTACGAACTTCCTTTATGAACTGACTTCAAAAAATGGTGTAGTATACTTGAAGCTATTTTCTTGAGAATGAATATATCTAAATTCCTTTTTATAATATTTTTTTCCTATACAAACACATAGATATTCTTTTATTTAAAATACTTCCCTTGATTTTGAAACTGTATTACATTTTAAGCCAGACAAATTTTTCTTTTAAGAAAGATAAAATAGTTTAATACCCCCCCTCCCGTACCCAGTACATTCAATTTTGTCAGTAGCAATCTCGTTTATTATAAACATACTCAAATCTTAAATATTCTCAATCTCTCGCTGAATGTTCGCGCTGATAAGCCTGGGAAAAGGAATGTAAAGTGAAATTGCTTTTAAAAAGAGAAAATAGTTTTCCGAAGTTTCTAATGAAAACCAATAGATTTTTATTATAATTTATTTTCCACCTGTTATTTTACTAATAGTTGATAAAAAAAAAAAAAGATTGTTTATAGTCATATACCACGTGTTACAAATTCAACATACAGTTTTACAGTTTACAAATGTAAGTAACAATAGTTATATAATTTAAGAAATAATGTATCAATTCAACGATTTCTATAAAATCATAATTATTATATATGTATATGCACAGGCATATTAAGAAATATAACACTTTCAAATTAAAAGTGAAGTATATAGAGCAGTCCAACAGCACGCGGAAAAAAATCGTTTCTATTTGATTTACATATACATATCCAACATTGAGAAAGGTGTACGACAAGGTGACTCCATATCTCCAAAACTTTTTACAGCAGTGCTGCAAGAAGTATTTTGTGGATTAAAATGGGAAACTAAAGGAGTGAAAGTAAATGGAGATTATTTAAGTCATTTAGATTTCGCAGAAAATGTAGTTGTTTTTGCAATCAGACGAAAGTAGGACTAAAGATAAATGTTAAAAAGACTAATGTTTAATCGATTTGCTCAAAATATGAAAATAAAGATTGATTATAATGAATTAGAAGAAGGTAACAGTTACAAATACCTTGGTCAGATTATTAATACAAATGGAAACATAATGGAGGAAATTAATCATAGAATTAAACTTGGTTAAAGTGCTTTTGGTAGAAATAACTTGATACTAAAAGGAAATATGCCTACGTGTTTGAAAAGGAAGGTTTTAACAAATGTGTTTTACCAGTTCTTACTTATGAATCTGAGACTTGGACACTTAATAGAAGAGCAATACAGAGACTTCAGACCACTCAAAGAAGTATGGAGAGATGTATGTTGGGAGTAACAAGAAGAGATCGAAAACCCAATGTATGGGTAAGAGAACAAACAGGTGTTACTGACTTCATTGAAAAAATTAAAACATTGAAGTGGAGGTGGGCTGGACATATTGCTACAAGAGATGATAATACATGGGCAATTGAAAATTTAAACTTGAAATTGTAAAAGACCCAGAAAGAAACCACATGTGAGATGGATGGATGAAATAAGAAAGTGTGCAGTGGTGATGTGAAGAAAAGAAGCTAAAGATCGGAGAAGATGGATTAAACTTGGAGAGACCTTCATTATGCAGTGGATTGATAATGGTTTATGGTAATGATGATCCATATACTCATATATTTAATTATTAATGATTAATAATCCAATACAGGATTAAGGCCCTTAGGAACTTAATCCAGTTATTTCTATTCATGCCTTCCTTCCTCTTCATCATCTCTGATTCCTTCTTTATTTTATCTATTCATCTCATACATGGTTAGTAGCATTAATTTTAACAGTTTTATTTTAATCTTTTAACTGTTTCAGTCATGCCTAATATACCTGCTTGTTCTGTATTTTGATGTTTGTTTTATTTTTATTAATTCTTATATAGGGTATATGAGCACAGACTTACACATGCCCACCACTCTCCACACTATCTAATAACACTGATACACTTGAACAAATAGATGTTGGAAAGATAAATAATCACCAATATCCATATTTCATGCTAAACCAGCAATCATCAGTTGGTCCAGATTACCATCTCTACACATATATGCTATAAGTGCTCAGATATATATTAAGATAGCCAATCTTCATACTTTAATGGACAGGCTTTAATCCACTCCACATTACAAAAATACAAACGTCCATCCAATTGAAAATCTGATGATGCAATGCTCAAAGGCCACCCTGAGGCCAAGATTCTTGTCACACCCATGTTGACCTAAGGTCAATCTGACACCTCATGTAGAGGACATAATCCATTTAATACATATACAAGGGATGGGCAGACAATTCTTATAAAAATTTGATTATATATAAATGTGTTTACTGTGCATTCTGTTCTTCTGTTAAGTGATTAAGTTTTAAATTCATAAGCCAATATTAACGGAAAAAATTTGCTTAAACCATATTTTTTGAATGTTTAGACATATTTATCTTTAAATAATAAGGTATTTCCATCACACTGTGTAGAAGTTTCAACAGAAACAAAAATATAGTCACTATGCTGAAAAATTAAATATTCATCGATGATGATAGAATGTATTAAAAGTATACAGTACATTTTTTTTAAATTTCTGTCGTTATGTTTTTTTTTAAATAACTTGTTCTCACAGAATTATCTGACATGTTTGTACATTTTATAAACAAATCAACTTCTTGATAAAGCTCTTTTCAAGTTTTCTGTTTTAATACTCCTTCCTTCCTCCAAGAATATTTTGATAAATATTTTCTCCCAATAATGTATTCCTATTTGAATAAATTTCTTTCCAGACACATCGATTTACTATTTACATTGGTTCTTTTCTTTTTAAATGCATGATTTTCTTGTCATATTTTCTTATTTCACGCCATCTTAATAAAATTAAAAATGCAAAATAATAATAATAAAGTAAAATTCCAAGTTTTCCTAGATATATGTTCATTTGCAAAATAATTATAAAACAAAAAGTCTCGTCACCATATAATGTAGATAATTTGTTTGAGTATTGCATCTTTGATAGAATGAAGTAGAATTATTACAAAGATTGGAGAAAGAAAAATATGTAGTTGAGAAAATAAATATTTGATTTTACTTAATTCCATATTTTCACATATATTTGTACTGCATTACATGCATGTGTTAACTAAAAGCTTTATACAAGTCCATTTTGTATACATTTATGACAATGTTTGGGATCAGATTGAAAGTTTCTGGGACACTCAAACACAATCTATTGATCAAAGTTCCTGACCTTTGACTTAAAAGATCAACTAATGTAATTACTTTTGCATTATAACTACCAACCGTTTATGTAAAATTTTATAAATATTTTAATATTTTTGCTTTATTACATTTATAAATTTTTTTTTTCATAAAATAACAGATAAGACAGCCTCTAAAAGTTACCTTCCTAGTAAAACCCATATATTGGATCTCAGAAAAAAAACAGATTCTAGTAAAAGATGTCTTACTAAGATTGAAACCGAGATGTATAATTTTTACATTCCTGTTTATTTTCTAGCTAAGCATACCTATTTAATGTGCAATAATTAGCTAACGTGTAGGATTCAAGCTACTTGAATAATAAACTATGATCTTGATTAGAATTTCATTTATCCCTCAGAAAATTGAAACAAAGTCAAAAACTGTTTAACTCTGAACACCATCAATGAGCCCCAAAGATTTCCCTCACATCTAAAATTTTATGTTAATGAATTTTCCTCTAAAATTCAAGTAAGAAATGATGTAAGAGTTTGTATAAGTTTGCAACAGATCTCTAAAACTGACAAGATAAAATAATTTAAGGGGGTAGAAAGTGCTTAAATAGATCAATTTTACCATGAAATTCAGTTATGTAATGATGTCAGGATTCAATAAGTTGCAATATAGACTTAAAATCATGGAAAATAAATCGTTTACATTAAGAGTATAAAAATATTTAGAAAACTACTGTTGACATAAATTTCATATTGATAGAAATATGTTTTTGCCTATTTCCTGCATCATAAGACTGAGAGAAAAAAAAATTAAAAGATTTATTAATGAGTAAGGAGTTAAAATACAAAAAGTATGAGAGAGAAAGAGAGGAAACAAAGTCCAAAATAAAAGCACATAATTGTTGAAAATTGTTTGAACAAAAGATCAATTCTAAAACACAGTTGTGAACAGAAAAAGTAATACAATTGTTGATAAATAGTTATGATTGAGATTACACATTAATACAAGGGTATATAAAAAGAAATTCAAGAAATGATGTTATGAAATAAAAACTTATTTTTTGATAAAAACTAAAATAAAAAAGAATTAAAAGACAAAGATACTGAATTCTATATTTCTAAAGCAGTCTGAAAGACGATAATAAAATATTTAAAGTGAATTATGTTAGCTAAGTGGCTATATAACTATTATATCTCTTTTATATCCATCTATATACCCATTTAATAGCTATTTATTTGTTCTTCCTCCATTCATCTATTGTGATAGGATGTTAGTGATTTTGATGTTAAATGTCAAATAAAATAGTTACTTCCATACTGCATGTTGTTAAATCATAATTATTAATTATAAAAAGTATATATATATATGTTTTAAATAAGTATAAATGTAGCTAATCAGTGTTTGAATCTATTTGTGAACTTTATAATTATCTCTCATCTTTCTTCTTGTCTAGCCAAATGATTTCTCTTCTTATACATTTTTAGCTATGTATTCATTCATTGATCTATTTGTTTAATCATTAATAAATACTGTGTATATTTTATCTACTCAACTTATTTATAATGGGAGACTTGCCCGGATACAATTCAACCTTGAAACCTTCTCCACTTTGACTATATATCTATTTACATAATTACTTAATAATGAATAAATTCATTTGTCTATCTCACCCATCAATATTTATTTCAAACTATTTATTTACCAATTAAATAATTAACATTTAATAAAACTATTAATTAATTTATAATAATAATAATAATAATAATAATAATAATAATAATAATAATAATAATTATTATTATTATTATTATTATTATTATTATTATTATTATTATTATTATTACTAAAAACATCACATGATCACCATTTCCTATGCTTACACTGAGTGGCAATACATATGGAGAGTTTTGCTTGTTTTTAACTAATACTACTACTGTTGTTGTTGTTGTTTTTGTTGTTGTTGTTATTATTATTATTATTATTATTATTATTATTATTATTATTATTATTATTATTATTATTATTATTATTATTGTTGTTATTATTGTTATTATTATTATTATTATTATTATTATTATTATTATTTTCTATCCCATTTCAAAAATATATTTTATTATCACCAGTTAGTTTTAATTTTTAAATATTTTCCATTCTTGTAAATAATATTTTTCAATCCTTTTTTACTATAATTTTTTTTTTCGTTTAGATTTGAATCCCATAGTATTTTCTAAACTAATTTAATATATTTTTTTATTGGTTGATTTCCTCAAGTTTCTTGATAAATTTAAATTATTTTCATTTTTTTAAGATTTTTTTTTTTGTTTTTAAATTGCCATGTTTGCCAGAAAATGTATGTTTATTTATGCAAATAAAATATACTTACCTATTATCTTTGTGCCTTCCCTTTTTTGGGCCATTCCTGAAACACTCTCTACTGAAATGCCTTTTGAAACTTAAAATGAAACTATGAACTATTTGATTGTGACCTGAACATAATCCGGAAATTATGCTACCTGCCTTCAAATTTCAAACCACATCAAGAATGATGAACTATTACCCAAGAAGGGGATCAAGAAAGTATTACAAAGGTAATAGGGTCACCTCCCACTTATTGTCTATCTCTGTTGCATATTAACTATAACTAAGGTTAAATGGAAACCGTAATGTAAATTCTTATAAAATTAACTTATGTAACAATATTTAAGCTGCTTTCTACATGATTCTTTATAAGTCTAATCATGTAATTTTCTATTAGCCTCACAAAATTCTTAATCTAAAATAATGCGGCAGTGATTTTCTTTATGTAATATATGTTTGTTTTTTATTCATGTAATATGCCATTAATTTATTCACCAACTCTGCAAATGTGGTTAAATTTAGCTAAGTTTCCTGTCATTAAAAAGGAGCATCATTTAATTAATTAAGTTGTCTATTACAAGAGTCGTATATTTGCCAGGTTGGAAAGATTTAAAATGTTATGTTTCTTATTATACTATTATTGCGATTTGATGAAGAGGGAAGTATTTTCCATTTTCAATTCATTTATTATTAAAATGACATTAATAAATGAAATGTAAATAATTTAAGATTGCATGTCTTGGGGAATGGAAGAGCATATGATTTTAGATCTTTCATACATCATTTATTTATTTAACCATCACCTAAAATAATATTTATATGTCATGTAATGATTCTCCAAAGCGTATCAGCCACATAAAAAAGTAAATTAATGCTGTTAGAAAATTTTGTTTTGATCATTTGGTAACAAATCCAGAACAATGTTGAAGTCAAGGTAAAATGGCGTAGGGGTAGGGGCAGTTGGCTCTCTACTTTAAATTTACTAAAAGAAAAAAAAATACCAAAGCAAGGAAATCATTCTTATATTTCATAATATGTATTGTAATGTTAGTTATCTTTAAATTAGTCAGCTTAAGCAATTTGATCATAACGTCAAGAAAGGGAAAACTAAAATGATATAGGTTAGTTATGAGCAACATAAATGATTGTTATGTCTTATCCAAGCATTTCTAATGTCAGTATATTTCATAAATTCTGTGCTGCTTGTCTAAAATGTGCATTGGGAAAGACCCGAGCCATTGAGTCTTTTTTCTAAACCATGATAAGGGAGTAGACCCTGAACAACATGCCTGCTTGATAGTGGGATTTTGCACCATCAGGGCAATCCCATTCAAGCTAAATATCTTTTCATTCCAGAGATCCATCTCTGAAAATTTGGAGTGTGGCAAGCCGGTCTCATATGATGTGAAATAAAAATCACATTTTCTTTCGATAATCTAATAAGCACACCATCATATCTAGTAAATGGAATCCTTAATATAAAAAACAGGTACATTAGCACCACCATTACAATATTTTATTATTTCTTAAGTAATTCATACCATTACAATTCTGCAGTTTGACTTTCTGATCACTTGAGGCTGAATTATGTGTATATAAATTTTGTTGCTTAATATTATCGTTAAATTCATAAATCCAGGTGCTCGTATCTGATTCTGGATACAGTAATATGCTCAGACTTCCCCTCCTCTACATTCCACATAAAATCTAAAATCTCTGTTGATGTATGTTATTCTGGTGCAATAAAACTAGTTGTGGACATAAAATATCGATAATTTATTCACATGTTAAATGAGTATTGACCAAAATATATATATATTGTGTATAACATTAGGCTGATAGTAAGTAGTTTATAATTCAAGTATGCTGCTGTAAACCCTGTTTACTTCATGAACACAATAATAAAAAGGTTATTGGCATATTACTATAACCACACTAGAAATAAATGTATCTAAAGGAAAAATATACTTATTTTAATATATGTAAACTATAAAATATGCAAATGTATTTGGTTGTAGTGTGAGGCTAAAATTTATTCAACCAAGGCAGCGGTTGGTGGCCGAAGGCGGAGGGTGCTAAGAATATCCTGGAGGCGGACCCAGGCTGCCATTTGATGACGACTTTTTATTTAGGTACTTACAACTGCAGATCACTTTCAAGTGAAGGAAGATTGCAAGAATTAGAAGAAGAACTCTCTTATATTAAATGGGATATTATTGGACTTTGTGAAGTTAGAAGAAAAGGTGAAGAGACAATTGATTTAAAAAGTGGACATATGCTCTATTATAAAGGCACAAATATTGGAAATACAAGTGGAGTAGGATTCATTATAAATAAAAAGTGGAAGAACAATATTGTGGAGATTGAGGTGTATCAGACAGAGTGGAAGATTAGTTATACAACAATAGCAGATATCAAATGCAGATAATTCAGGTTTATGCAACAAGTTCTCACAGTGATGAAGTAGTAGAAGATTTTTATATGGATGTACAAAAAGGTTTGATCAGTGTAAACAATTTTAAAATTGTTATGGGAGATTAATGTAGAATTGGTAAAAAATGAAAGATGAAAGTGTTGTAGGTAATTGGTATGGTAATAGAAATGACAGAGGACATAGACTTGTGGAGTTGCAGAGAAGGAAAAACTTTATATTATGAATTCTTTTTTGAGAAAAATGTTAGAAGGAAATGGACATGGAAGCATCCAAATGAAAGTAAAGCAGAATTGGATTATATTTTGACTAACAGGAAATACATATTTCAAGATTGTAATGTTCTTAATAAATTTAACACAGGAAGTGATCATCGATTAGTAAGGGGTAAGATACATGTTAATGTAAAACTAGAGAGACAAAAATTATTAAGAAAAACATATTTACAGTTGATATTTCTAATCTTCAGAAACACTCTAATGGATTTAAATTACAATTTAAAATCGGTTTCAAGTATTAGTAGATTTTGAACATGATTCAGATTTGAATGAAATTAATATGAAAATAACTGATACACTTTTAAAAACTGCAACAAAGATAGCTGGTAGAAAAAAGCAGCAATTGACTAATAAAATTTCTACTGAGATAGAACTTATGAAGAAAAGAAGGAATATGAAGATATGAAAAATTATGCATTAAAAAGGATTGAATATCTCGAATTTTGTAAAATGGTGGGGAAAAGAGTTGAAAATGATATAAGAAAGTATAACTGTGAACTAGCAAGGAAAGCTGTAGAAGAAAATAAAAGTCTTAAGAATGTAAAACAACATTTTGGTATTGGTAGGAAATTTATATCTGCAATAAGGAAAAAAGATGGAATTATTACTAAAAAAGAGGGATGACATTATGAAATTGGTAGAAGATTTTATCAAGAATTATATAGTAATAAAGAACAAATCTTATATCTATTACATCTTCGAATTGCAAAATTTTAAATGAAGAAGTGAGAAATGAATTAAATGATGAAAAAAGAAAGTAGGAATGATGGAATTATAATTGATATATTAAAAGAAGAGGGAAGAAACAAAAAAATATTAGCAAAGTTATATAAAATGTCTAAATGATAAAAGATGTAGGATGATTGGAAGAATGATAATAATATTAATATTTAAAAAAGGTGATAAAGAAGAATTAGAAATTACAGACTATCAGTTTATCAGTTTATATAAAATTTTTACCAAGAAATACAAGTACAGAGAACTTGGATTCACCAACCAAGAGAACAAGCTGGATTTAAAAGTGGTTTAAGTACAGTAGATCATATTCAAGTATTGAGAGAAGTTATAGAAAAGGACAAATGAATATGAGTTGCCATTATGCTTTGGATTTGTAGATTATGAAAAGTCATTTGATTCTATAAACCTTTCTTCAGTGATTAAAAGATTGGATCATCAAGGTATAGATCCAGGATATTGTCATATTTTAAAGAATATTTATAAAAATAAACAGCAACAATTAGATTACATAATGATATGGGAAAGTCAAATTGAGAAAGGTGTAAGACAAGGTGACTACATCTCCAAAATTTTTACAGCAGTGTGAAGAAGTATTTGTGGATTAAAATGGGAAATAAAGGAGGAAAGAAATGGAGATTATTTAAGTCATTTAGATTTCGCAGATGATGTAGTTGTTTTTGAAATAATGTTTGAGTGCAGGAAATGTTGCAGGAGTTATCAGATGAAAGTAGGACTAAAGATAAATGTTAAAAAGACTAAAGTAATGTTTAATCGATTTGCTCAAAATATGAAAATAAAGATTGATTATGATGAATAGAAGAAGTTAAGAGTTACAAATATTGGTCAGATTATTAATACAGATGGAAACATAATAGAGGAAATTAATCATAGAATTAAACTTGGTTGGAGTGTTTTGGTAGAAATAACTGATATTAAAAGGAAATATGCTATGTGTTTGAAAAGAAAGGTTTTAACAAATGTGTTTACCAGTTCTTACTTATGGATCTGAGACTTGGACACTAATAGAAGATCAATACAGAGACTCAGACACTCAAAGAATTATGGAGAGAGTATGTTGGGAGAACAAGAAGAGATCGAAAACGAATGTATGGGAAGAGAACAAAAGGTGTATAATCATTGAAAAAATTAAAAGATTGAAGTGGAGATGGGCTGGACATATTCCTAGAAGAGATGATAATAGATGGACAATTGAAATTTTAAACTGGATTCCAAGAGATTGTAAAAGACCCAGAAGGAGACCACATGTAAGATGGATGGATGAAATAAGAAAATGTGTAGGGGTGATGTGGAGAAGAGAAGGTAAAGATCGGAGAAGATGGATTAAACTTGGAGAGACCTTCATCCTGCAGTGGATTGATAATGGTTGATAATGATGATGATGAATATATATTAACGCATAATAATATCATTATTAAACAATGTTTAAAGTCTTATTCTTGAGTCATTGCCTATACAATTGATTATGCTTTTCTTTACACATATATCAAATTACATTAGTTTTATAAATACACATAACATATAAACAATTTATTATAAGTAATAATTATATCAATAAGACCTGCTGCCCAATTAGAGACTTTTTGTTTTCCCACTGAGCTGCCAGCTGGAAATAATCAAATGTGATTTCTATCATAGGTATTTTTGGTAATAGGTGGAGAATCACGGGTTTGAACCTGTAGGACAGAGTTAGAGAGTGTTCCTGAATTCTGTATCTTGCACATGATCTGACTTGAGGTACTCAGGTTGGAATTTCAGGTCTGATTGTATAAATTACGTAAACTGACCAGAACAATATAAAACCTGCTTATTAAAAAAAATCTAAATGATTTAAAAAGCTACAGATCATTTATATTAGCATTATTAAACTCAAAATATTATTAAAGAAATAATATTATAATCTATTAAATATAAATCAACTTTAAAAAAGGTTAATAAGCAAACTTAGAAAAATGATTTATGAGTTTGTGTCTACAGACAACTGTTTATATATGTTCACTATATAACTAATAGATATTCAAAAATATATATTGTCTTTCTTTGATTAATAAAATCAGTTGAGTAAAGAGATATTTCTTGGGCATTCCAATGTCTTTTGGGAATTAGTAATGTAAGGTTTGAACTCAGTACTCTACAATATATATTTCATTTTTACAAACTATATTTTATATTATTGATTGACTAAAGCAAAAAACAAAAGTTTTTTTTTTTTTTAAAAAAAAAGTTAATTATGTTTTATTTGTAATTAAAAATGTGCTCAATCCTTATGATTAAACATTTTTTATAAAACACACAAAAAAAATTTATTTAATGTGAAATTGTCGTATGAATAATCAAAAGTATTCATTTAAACATGAATGGGCACACTTGTGTAATATTTAAATGGTGTTAAAAATAATGAGTGTAATATAAATAGTGGTGTTTTCCATTAACCCTCCTGTATTCTGACAGATTTACTTTAAGCTTTCAAATTTCATCTAATATTAAACAATTATTATATATCAGAATAATAATAAAGTTGTGCTCTTTTGATAAATATTTTTGTTTAGAAATTAAATAAATATTAAAAAATCACATTTGATTTTCAGAATTAATTTAAAAATTAGATTTTAGTCAAAACAAAGCATTATTTCATCATCAAATTTCAGGTGGAGCAAATTTGATTTGCAAAATAAATGAAATCTTTTTTGTTTGATGTTTGTTTTAAAAATTTGAATGAATTGTTTTCAATAATTAATAAATCAATTAAATTGTAGTTTAAATGTTTACAATTTTTTAGTAATTTTTACCATATCATTAAATGTTATTACAGATTGTTTAGTGATCATATTCTCTAGACCGTTGAATTTCCTGTGGTTATAATCTCCATAGAGACATAAGTCAGGAAAATATAAGCTTTTATATTTAAAAATAAAACATTTCTGTAAAAATAAATATGTAATAATATATATTTTTTTATTTGTAATGATTATTATACAATTACAATACAAAAATAATCATAAACTTCCCATAAAATGAGCTTTTCAGATCATCATAATATTTTCTCTAAGTAATCCTACAAAGTTTGAGATAACCAAATATATAACACATACCCATTATTGTAGAATTCAAGAAACTTTGAAGACCTGCTTATTTGATTAAAATATTAGAAACAACATATATGCTACAAGTCTCAGGGCTGCTAATAATTAAATTTGGATAGTTTTCCAATTGTAACTGACATGAATTATTTGATCTAAACTTCTTAAAACTTTATTTTTATGTGACTATTATAAACATATATATCATCATCATCAACCATTATCAATCCATCACAGGATGAAAGTCTCTCCATGTTCAATCCATCTTCTCCGAACTTTAGCTTCTCTTCTCCATATCACCCCTGCACACTTTCTTATTTCGCCTATCCATCTCAAAGGTGGTCTTTTTCTGGGACTTTTACAATCTCTTGGAATCCGGTTTAAGATTTCAATTGTCCATCTACTATAATCTCTTTTGCAATAAGTCCGGCCCAACTACACTTCAGTCTTTTAATTTTTTCAAGAGGTCAGTAACACCTGTTTGTTCTCTTACCGATATATTGCGTTTTTGATCTGTTCTAGTTACTCCCAACATGCATCTCGCCATACTTTTTTGAGTGGTCTGAAGTCTCTGTATTGTTTATATATATATGATTATATATACATATAAGCATATATAGTCATATAAAAATCAAGTTTTAAAAAGAAGTATGATGTATTTATTTATATATATATTTAAAGTTACAAACTATTTTTGAAAAGTAAACCGTTTAGTTCATATTTTAAATTCGTTGATCTAAACATTTATACATACTTTGTAGAAAAAATACATTATATATATATTGTAAATAAGTTTAATAAATTTCTACATTTTTTTTTTTTAGAATTATGTGTTATTCTTAAGTGAAGATAAATATTTTTCCCAGCTGCACTATCGTATAAACACAAAAATGCATTATATCCGAATTAGCATTTTTTAAAATTTATTATCTATATCTTAGATTTTTCTTTACCTTATTTAATATCACGACCTCTTTTTATACATATCCTAATTAACATATACGTCATTTCTTTTTCATTAGCAATAAAAATTCAAAATTTTTAAAATTATTCCTAGTAATTTGCATTTTTCATTAGCTGATAGTTTATTTGTTAATTTCTTTAATAATAATATAAACAGTAGAAATACTTCACAATAATTAAGAACGACTTTTAATGAATATTAAAAATACGGGATTAAATAAAATTCGTTCAATATTTAATTAAAAGAGGGCGCGCGTGTTAAGATACTGAAAGATACAAGTGGTGAAGGAAATTTTCACTCTTGGGACCCATGCACTCAACCGATATAAAGTTTTTGGAATAAAAAATAAACAAAGTAAAAAAAATGCGAATTAACAATTTTCAATTTTTAATTTACTTAATTAGTTGCTATGTTTTTTTTTTTTGAAATCAAAATAAATTTAATTTAGACATTAAAAGATGAAATAAAAACCAGTAAGACTGTAAGAGCTAAATTTCAAGATGAAAAATATTCATAGTCAATTAAAAAAATAAAAAATAAGTGATTAAACAATATAAAAAAAATGGTATGATAAAAATTACTGTATGAATTATAAGTTTATTATAAAAGATAATTGCGTAGGAAAAATGAAATTTCATATAAATAAAGATATGTAATAAGCGTCAATACGAAGGAAACAGCATAAATATGAGGTTTATCAATTTAATTAAAAAATGAGTAACTACTGTATTAAAAAATAATGTGTGCAGAAAGTATATGTCTTGAGAGAGAGAGAGAAAGAGAAAGATGGGAGAATATAAATTCATTTTAATATATATAAATCATGCATTGACTAGTTCATAAATATACCTACCCTGTCTATCAAACCATGCCTATTTTCTTGTTTATATATTATATTATATCTGTTTAATCTATTATCATCATGAAAACATCCCTTTTTTATGTATATTTTTATTTCTCTATCCGTCTGTCCTTTAACTTATTGTGTTCTAGAACATTGGAAGCACTATACAAAATCAACTCTTAGCATGTTCAATTATATCCAGACATAAAGATCACAATTAAAATGCTTTTACAATCGAATAAGGTGTGTTATGGCACGTACTCTTAATATATAAAAATAATAACATACAAAATTTTTAAAGAGTTTTCTTTTAAAAACCTTATAAATATACATGTTAGTTTTGAGTTTGTGATGGTTGCCTTTGAAGTTGATAAAGCATCTGGTTCAATATATATTGTATCGTTTATTTACATATGGTACAATTATATTGGCATTTGGGTAAAAGCTAAAAGAAAGAGTAAATTTAGCGACCTAAATTTTTTTTTAGTTATATAATTTTTTTTTTAAAACATACAATAAAAGTTACATTTTTGTTCATATTTTTTTTTATGCGATTAAAAATAAATGTTAAAATTGGAAAGAATAAAAGACACTTAGATTACTAATCCAGATAAACTAAAGGAAAGAAAAAAATACACATGCAGATTTCAATTTATAAAATCTTTCTAACTCTGATTAAAGATGGTGGAATTATGTTTAAAAAAAAAGACTTTATAACTAAAATTTAAGAAAGAATATATAAGATTATTATCTTGTATGTTGATGAAAGGACAAAAGAAAATAGTGGCGCAGAGAAGTCTAAAAATGGATCATGACTATAAAAGGTCAGCAAAACTTAAAACTGGATTTTTGTCTTTTCCTATCCCAGACTACTCATATGCAGGACTAATACTAATCATATGCTGAGGTGAATCGTCATGCAGAGTGAAACCGATGAGTTTTCAAATACCTTTCTTTATATAGGTCACTCAGAAAAAATGTCGAGTTTAGCCATTAGGGCAGGCCAATAACCTACAAAAATGTTGACAGAGTGAAACTAGTTAACTTCAATGGGCTTTTCAAAATGCATACTACAAAACTTACCGATAAGATTATTCATATGCTGATTATGACTAATTTATGCATTTGCAAACAATCCTTCCTATAAGCTTATAATATTACTACTAATAGAGACATTTGCAGAATTATCATTCAAAGAACTTCCTGGAAGAAACTTAAGTGAACTTTAAACTGTTTTAGTTAGTTGATTTATTGTTTGGATTAGTATTCTTTCCAATTAATTAATAATGTGTTTTAATACTTTAATTTGTTAGAATAAAAATATTTATTTCTAATATCAACTGTTCATTGTATGTTATAGATGATAGTTATTAAATTTATTAATGTTTAGTTTATTAGGATTCGAGTGTATAATTTACCTTTGCCATTATTTGATGACTAAGCCCCAGGAATAATATTCTCTAAAAAAAAATAAATAAAGTTACGAGATATTATAACCCCGATCTTTTTATTTACTTGTGTCAAAATTATGGGATACAAGGAAGTTAGGAATCTATTATCTATGTTGCCCTCTTATAAATTAAAACTAACTTCCTTGGAAATTCCTAATGTAATAATTGGTAGGCCAGTTAATCAGAAAATATAGCTATGTTTTGGAAATAGGAACAAGATATTTTCTTATCCATAGCTTGATTAATTTTCACTTCATAGTGTGTAAAAAAAGGCCTACCAGAATCTACCAAAGCAGAAAAATGTTACAACATATATATATATTGTGACCTTTTATTTAGGTCCCTAAATTAATAATTCCAAAATTTTAAATGATGATATATTTAACATCAAAGTCTTACTAAAGTGGTTTTCAATAGAGATTATTTTGAATGTACTGAGAAATTTTCTTGAGTGGAGATAAGATTTCAAACCCAGTCTAGGCTCTGACTAGACTAAAATAACAATTTAAAAGTATTAGTATTGTTTGGTAGATAAATACATTGCTATTTTATTAGTTTTGAATAGCAATTGAAATAAATAAATAATTAAATCAAATTGTTAAAGTCTTGTAAAATAAATCATTATAGTAAATTATTTAAGCATATTTTTTTAGTACTAAACATAGAGCTGTCTTCAGTAATAATGAATAGTTATTATAAATGAAGCCAGAGGGGGTAATACTAATTATGAATACCAAAATGATTGGCTAATTCATTCCCAGAATGCAGTATAATAAAAGCTATATATGTTCTAACATAGCTGTAGGGTGGTGGACTAATTAAGAAAAACAAGAACCAAGTAAACACAAACCTCAGCTTTTGAGTTAAAATAAGAAAAAAAATTAAAAATCAACAAAATTTTGAAATCTAATTGTATGGAAGTAGAATACCTTGCTGTCTAAAAATGTTTGAATAAGAAATCTTAAATACCTTGCTATATTTTAAGCCATTTCCACAACCGCATATTTCCTAGGATTCATACTGGAGAAGGAAATTAAAACCATGGAGGTAAGTTTTTATTTCAATAAAAACTGCTTTAAACCCAGGAAAATTCAAGCAAAAGTAAGCCTTTGCTTTTATGTTATGTATATTTTTAAAATATCTTCTTTGAAAATGACATGCAAATCATTTATAAGTAAACTAAAAAAATTGATAATGTTTATATTTTGGCACTAGTCTTGTTATCCAGTGGAACAAGATTGTGCTTATGAAGTAAAAATATCAAGAAAAAAAAAAATTCGAAATGATTTTAAAACAAATGTTATATATGGTATATAGTATATAAATTTAAAAGTCATTTTGAAATAATCTAACTTTTAATAAAGTAAATATGAAAATATTTTCGTAATGTTATTCTCTATAGTCTGCAAAATTTTATCACATGGAAACCTATGTAATGAAAGAAATAATCAATTACCAGCTGATTAAAATGCTAAATATGTCAATGTGATAATTGGATAAATTCGTCTTAGTATTAGTAAACAGTTATTATTTTGCCAATGGAAATGTAATAAAATAAATGTTTGTTTTTAAAACTGTATTGGGAAAATATACGTCGTCGTCGTAATAGTATTTTAATCATCTACATCATACTTTACTTATCATTTCATTTATAAGTTGAATTTCATAATCATTCCAGACATATAATTATTAGTTATTTTATTAGTCGGCTGAACATCATATTTAACTCATCACCTTTTTGTTTGTGTGGATTTCAAAGCTGGTTTGACCAAAAGTTTTAGCTTTATTAGTCACCTTGTGATCTTCTTTAGATCGACAGTTTCATGCTAGTTTTATTCAATCCAAGAATCATTTCATTAGTTTTGCATTTTTGTTTCTTCATGCTTATATTCTTGATCAGGTGAGTACATTAGGTTCCATAAGAGAATTTAATCACTAAAATGTGCGGTATGATTCATTGGTGACCAGCTAGATCAGGAAGGTAGGTTACAGGTGCGATTATGGCACTTGCCAACATGAAATAACTGTTTAGTAGGTGAAAGCTGGATGTTTCCATGTTACAGTTGTGATTATGCTGACCAAGGTGGATGGCATGATGATTGGCTGTAGTTATGGTACAGTAGTGATTATGGTGCCTAAAACATGTGATATGATTCATTTATAATACAGCAGTCTTTGGGAGAAGGTTACAATATATATATATATATATTGTGCTGGATGAAAGATTTTTGTTTCGTATATCCTGACCATGAGGGCGCCACTAGTCCAAAAATGGAACTAGACATTTATTTTAAGGGTGGGCAGGATATACGAACATGAATGTGCCGGACTAAACCCAGGGAGAGCAAAAGCTAATGAATGTGGTTCAGACAATTGAGAAAACACTGAGACAAACATCAGCCAAAATACTTATAAGAACTTTTTAAATTTATTAAACATAATAACAAAATAAACATGAAACTTGATATACATTTACTTAGCAGATCTTAACATTGAGTGTATGCGAGCAGAACTACGTTAAATACCCAGGCAGACAAGTTCATTTCTTATCTATAACACAATAATGGCTTATATCTTCTTGCTAGTGGTTCACCCAACCAATTCCCTTTTCCCTATAGAGATTTAGTAAGATGGATGTTTGTGGAGAATAACGGGACAGCGCAGACGAGCTTTTCTTAGTCCAGAAAAGAAATGTTGGAACCAAGAATGTCATAATTCTGCAAAACGCTCATGGACAAGTACATTGAAATGAGCCAAGGTTAGTCTCACACAAGAAAGAAACATGAATTATGCAATCTGAATTATAGCAAATAAATCTCTACCAAAAATAAATAAATCATATATCCTAGAAATCACTAGCCAAAGCCAAGTTTGATTTAGTTTAATGCCGAAGCAAACAAAAATAAAAGAAAACTACTAAGGTCGGTCTGAGCATTTAACAAGGGTTAATCATAAAACTGAGAAATTATTAAGCATATAAAATATCACTCACCCTACACTCTCAAACAAGCAACATTTTAAGATTGAAAATCTTGCTACTAAGATTGTAATGTAAAATAAACAAAAATACATTAATATTTAAATTGATAAATTACACATCGTAAATATAATTTCTTTTTAAGATTAAGCTGAGATTTGTGAGAGACTTAATTAGAGATTTAGCCCTGATTTTGATATGGAAAGGTAAGTTATGTCGAGATAATATTAATTTCTGTTGTTCACACAAAGCTCTGTTTATAGAGTCCTCTACAATGGATGTCATTTACTACAGGTTCAGAAGTCTGGAGGCATTATCGGGATCCACTCTGGACTTGACAGTTAGGTCATGATGGAAGTCACAATTTGGAGCTCCGGAGGTTCATCTTTGGAAAGGCTCAGCCCATCATGTTGTGGAGATTCTTTGTGGCGTATATTACAGGCATGGCGTCTGAATGACTGCTATTATCACGGCAAATAGAGTTATTGTTGGTCAACGGAAATTCAACTTGGTGATTCCCGTGGCACCAATATCAAAAAAAAAATTTAGTCACTTTCACAATGCAACAGTTCAATAACAGCTAAAATCTGGATCGATCCTCAATAAGAAGAAGCTGAGCAATAAAAACTGAATGAACAGAATAGTCTCTTTGAATCCTCCTCTCTAATCAAACAAAAAAATAAATTACCCAGCTATTTATGTCCTTCGTTATCTCCCGCGCAATCTTAATTAGAAAAACAATATCTTATAGGGCTTAATCTTACAAAAATGATTATTATTTTTTTATAAAAAAAAAATACAAAACTAAATCTCAGCTTTAAAATACATCAACATTAATTTTTTTTTTAGTTTAAATAAAATACATATAAGAGCACTAATTAAACTTTGTTTGCTTTTAATTATTTTAAAAGAAAACAAGTGTCATAAAAAATATTTTATACTAAAATCAACTTAGAATTAAAAATATAAGATTTCAAAATAAATAAGTATGTGTGTTATTGCACATATAAAACTTGTTTTTTTTCTTTCTAATTTACATGATAGAACCCTTGAATCGGATAAAGTATCCAGTTCAATATATATATATATATATATATATATATATGTTCTAATATTTTCACGGATAAAAGATGTCATATTATTATTACTATTTGTGGGATATTCCGTGTAGTGAAAAAGCTAAATGCTGATGTTTCAGTACAATATCAAGTACCTTCCTCAGAGAAAGAGGACACTCTGAGGAAGGTACTTGATATTGTACTGAAATGTCAGCATTTAGCTTTTTCACTACACGGAATATCCTGCAAATAGTAATAATAATATGACATATATATATATATATATATATGATATATATATATATATATTTAAATAGATATTAAATATTGCAACTTGACCACAGAGGTTGAATTTTTTGGGTCAAAGAAATTTAAATAAAAACCTCTTTAAACAGGTAAATATAAACTATTCTAAATGCAAACAAATAAATAGTCACTTATAACATTATTAATTGCAATTATAATTTTCATGTTGCTCAAATAATAAGTGTAATAATGTTCAAGGCTAAATGAGTTTATAAGTAACCATTAGGAACCAGTCAACACTTAGATAATCCTAATAAAAATAATAATCAGCACTTTCAAATTATTGTCAAAGCAACCTTCTTTTAACATTAAAGGTTGAATCCCACCTTTATTAATGGTCCAATATATTTATATAGACACTAATAAATAGTCAATTATAACATTACAAATTGAAAATATAATATATATATATAATAAGGTTTAATTGTAAAAATAATATATATATATATATATATATATATAAAGGTTTAATTGTAAAAATAAAATGTTTAAATATGGAGTAATATTTATTACCAAATTGCTAGGTCTCATTCAAAATAAACAAAAGTTTTCAGCAAAATGGGTTAATTTCGTATGGAATATTTGTTGATTTTTTTTACTTTGTGTCTTGTTGTATGTTAATGATAGATCCATCTATAATAGAGCATAGACCAGTAATTACCAATTTTTTATTCCATTTTACTTTTCATATATTTACTAAGGCTTTAACCTCAAGAATATGCTTGTAAAAATGAGATATTAGGGACCTCTACAAGTCTTAATCACAAGCTTATGCCTTGGAAGAAAAGAGGGGAACCCCTTCTTTACTTCAACCTACTTTCTATTTAAATAGGTGAAGCTGAAGCAGTTAGATCTAAGAGCATGGAGGTATTTAATACTTCACTGATTAAGTCCACGTTTCTTATTACACATTAATACTTGTGAAATCTTTCAATTTACAATGAGTCAATGTAAAGATCTTATAGTTAGAAATGTATTACGATAAATTAAAGTTGTAATTATAAATTTATTTAAATGCACATTGATTACGTAAGTAATATTTACTAAGGTTTTAACCTCAAGAATATTTTTACACGCATATTCTTGAGGTTAAAGTCTTAGTAAATATTACTTACATAAATCAATGTGTGTTTAAATAAATTTATAATTACAATTTTCCTATATTAAATATTTTACACTTTTTATCAAACATCAAATGATTAAATTAGTGATTATGTTTACAAATCAAATTTGTATATATGTCATAAAAATGATATTAATAAAAATGCATTAAAAAGATGCATTAGTCAAGCATTGGTGTACTTGTGGTTAGCATAGCTGTCTTCCAAGCAGCTAGTCCGGGTTCACTTCCCAGTCAATGCTTTGACACATGAATTAAATAAAAATGCATTAATATATATATAAATATGGATTGAACTTGGAGAGACCTTCATCCTGCAGTGGATTGATAATGGTTGATGATGATGATGATGATGAAAGATAACAAGTATATTCTTTTTTTATACCAACTCAATAATAAAACATAAGAACATTTTATAGAAAAATATTTTATATTTTTATTAAATTGATTAAAAAATATAAAACAATAGTAAAATACAGAAATTATGTTTACATAAGTTAAAAATTAAAGGAATGACTTCTTTAATACCCTTTTCTTTACACAATAATGCCTCTAAATCTAGTTTATAATTTGACACTTTTGTGTGAGTAGAAGATATTAAATTATCATGCTATAATCTGGAAAACATTCAAAAGAAGTGTAATGTCAATTGTTCTATTGGGAAAATATGACAAATAATAGAATTAGACATGCTATTGAAATATTTCAGAAAAATTTTTTCCCTAAAAAGATTAAAAGACAACATCATGAAATATCATTTAATTAAAAAAATGGACCAGCATGTTAAATAAGTGAAAGTATTTGTGGTTGACAGATGGGTTATGTATATACATTATAACCCCCCTTTTTAGACCATGTTTGGACTTTCTCTTTTTACCCACCTCTCATATCATTCTTTATTTTTGTATCTAGAATGACCATTCTTATATTTTTACTTGATTTATTAACAGACAAAATACAATTCACATGTGAACCAAAAATAGAACAAGAAGATACTGCTATTTTTTCTACTATTAATAACTATTGTGAAAAAGATTGTCAATAGTACAATATACTTTTATTTGATAAACCACTTAACATCACATGATCACCATCTTTTATGCTGTTCACTGATGAAGGCCTCAAGGCAGAAACTAGTCTGGGAATATTGGATGAATAGGCAATAGATGGGGATTTTATGCACATCTGGCATCCATTGATTACTCTGGTTGACACAGGGTGGCACTACTGTAAGGAGAGTTTTGCCTGTTTAATACTTTTTTTAAGTGTCATAGCATCGGCCGGGATGTGAACCCACAACCCAGGCAACTGCCTGCAAGTGCAAGGCAGTCACACTGACCTATCGACCACCAATGCAAGTCGTTAATACTTTTATTTGTATATTGGAATTTTTTTTTCAATTTCTTTCTACATTTCTTTCAATTTATTATTTCAAATTAAAGAATTTTTAAATCAATTTATTTCATTCCCTGATTATCGATTTCCAAAAAACAAAAAATAAGCATTATTTATACAATTTTTGTTTTATCAAAATTAAATACTAATTGACAAAATAAAAAAACTCTTGATAAACATAAATCCCTTGAAATATCAGTTTATTTCATTTTTGTGAATATACCAATTCATTAATAACATTCAATTTTTTAGAAAACAAACAATTTCAAATACATTCATCAGTTACTTAAATACCTACAAATCATATATAACCAGCCAGTGGATAGTCCATATTAACACCAGTTTATTTTTTATTTTTTTGTAATTTGGAAATCATAAAAGTTTATTTTAAAAATATATAGTTATTAATGAAACAAGCATACACTAATGACATGGTGGTTATACCTCCAGATTCTACTGTTAGGTAAATATAGATTCTAGTTGCCATGCAGCTGTAGGAAGAAGGGCTTCAAGGGTCATTATATCTTTATCTACCACTTCTAGCTGTACTATGAGAGCCTGCCTCATCTCTGATTTTTATTTTAGCAGTTTCCAATCCTAAACATGGACTTGCTTCACAACATTAACCATATAGTGGCAGTTGTTGTCTCACCTTACATTCAAATGGATTGCCTATTTATGGCTAGATCCCCATCCATGGTGACAACAATTGGATTCAGTTTGCATAATTACCTATTGGCTCATTTTTGTCATTTGAGTCATATCTAATTGTATATAAATTGATCCATAATTATGAATGCTTGATTTGACTACGATAAGATGGAATCTGAACTAGTCCATTATTTAAAGGCAAAGTGAGGTATGACTACATACAATTACAGTTAACATCTCACTAGCTTTGTTTATGTGTTATGACTATTAATATTTTTCCTATCAATACTTAATTGATTCTTGGTATTATTTAACTTAGGAAATTCTTTTTTGAACTTTTTTTTACCTCAGTAACACATCCAAAACATTTTCGTATCTTTTGTAGTTACACTAAAACATTTTAAAAGATAACCTGGTCTTTTATGAATTGAAAATTATTAATATTTTTCCCCCTTCTTAGAGATAATATTTATATATTTAAGAAATTGACTATTTAAATAAGACCAATGCAATAACGAAGGATATCTAGACTTTTATGTAATAATTTAACTGCCAAATCTTATATGTAGGCTTACCAGTATTTTTACAGTTTAAATTTTGCCGTACGACATAGTCTTACGCTCACTAAGCACTAGTTCAATAAGCGTAAAAAAATCATACAAGAATATAAATCATTAAGCAAATTGTTATTATAGTTTGCACACAGAAACAATATATAGGACAAACACTAAATTAAAGGTATGGATAACTCTAGTATATAATAAATGACTTTAGGCACAATAATTAATACTAGAGACAGTAAATAACTTTAAGTAAATTAAGTAACTTGAGATAATATTGGGTGTCTTACACACATTATTTTAATAAATTATATATATATATGATATCATTCTCAACTGGGCGACCAGTACAAATCCTACATCTATTTATTAATTTATATGTAAAATACCCAGAAAGTGACCACAAGTAAGATGGATAGATGAAATAAGAAAGTGTGCAGGGATGATGTGAAGAAGAGAAGCTGAAGATCGGAAGTGGACTGAACTTGGAGAAATCTTCATTCTGCAGTGGATTGATAGTAGTTGTTGTTGATGATGAGAGTAGATGTCTTTGGAAGTCTTTGGAATGATTTCCCTAATCTATCTTATAGACGTTGCTTTACAAGCAGTCGTCCCGGGTTATTGGGTTCGCTTCCAGGCTGATGCTATGACACATGAGGAAAAAAATTAATATTTACGCATTTGTCATTATTATTCTAATATAAGACTGAATTCAAGAAACAAAGTTGAAACACACATTTTCCCTCTCTCAAAATGATCAAAATATTTATTTACAAATTACACAAAATAAAAAAATGTGTTTATGTTTACATAATAAAAAAGCCATGAGACTGGGTTCAAAAACCCATATTTGGCATGGGGAGACTAAATATCATTGTGTGACTTACTAATTGTCAAAACAATCAATTATATTTGCTTTAGTGCCTTCCTTTCAATTCTTAGATCTTTTAATATATAGGGTATATGAGCACAGACTTTCACATGACCTACCACTCTTCACACTATCTCATAACACTGATACACTTGAATAATCACCAATATACATATTTCATGTTAAACCAGCAATCATCAGTTGGTCCAGATTACCATCTATACACATATATGCTATAAGTGCTCAAATATATTGTAACGAAATATAATATGTCGTGACATTATTTTAAAATTAAAATAAAAGATCATAAATAAAAATTGATTTATTAAAAAGAAAAAAACTTAACTTAAAAACTGAAATTTAAAAACTGTTTAACATATATATAGATCGCATGATGGACAACTTTAAAAACTATTTTAAAAAATAAAAATATTTGAAAGTAATTTTTTTTTGTAAAAAAAGTAAAGATATAAAGATTTGATATTTTTGGAAATAGAAATAATGTTGATTTCTATAATTTTAGAAAATGGAAATGATTGTCTTATTAATTAAATGATTGTTCAAAAGGAAATTGGCCTGTGAGGCATTTAAAATAAATTAAAGGGTCAGATAAGAGAGTACAAAGAAATTAAATGACCAATGCAAACACCAGAAATGTTAGCACGGACCGTAATCGAAACATCAGAGGATTAGTGACGTCTTGCCGGTTGAATCCAAAGATTGGATGATAAGAGACTAATAAAAATATAAAAGCCAAATTATTATTATAATTGTTATCTGAGAGCTGACTATGAATATGTCGTTATAACTAGCTATATTGCAGATTTTCACGATGTGGAAGTCTGCAATAAATTTAATTTTCCAGGCAACTAGCTGAGACCTGCCTATGACAGTTAGGGACCAAAAAGGAATGGCAAGTAGTGGCTTTGTTTTTAAAAAGGAAGAACAAACAATCTACATAAGTGATCACGTAGATGGACCTCAAAATCTGCAGAATCCGTAAACTATAAACTTTTACCAATTGAACTTTCCTTTAAATAATTACCGTATAACATCAATAAGTAATCAATCAAAAAAAAATATAAATGAATGTACTCTTATCTGATCAAGAATAGAACTCTAAATCAACTATAAATATTTGTTTTTATGTACGTTTGCTATTTCAATCATTTCCATTTTTTTAATTTAATTATTTATGTTTGTATTTAACTAGGTTATTTATTTTTATCTGTTAAATAAAATGTATTAAATTAAAGTTGGGTGTAGATAGCTGCATGGATAAAGATTAATAACTGTTTAAATTCGTTTATGTTTAATTTAAGGGATTTTAATTTCAGGCTATTTGTTTCATAGTTAGGGCAATGCTGGTGGAGGGATATATGGGTGTTTATATTAATGTAATGTGAAGCATGTTTAGCATTCAGGGCAATGTGCCCAACTGAATGCATGACCCCAAAGAGGCAGTCATATCATTGAAATGGTCACCGATGTATTTCCTGCGCCATTGACCCCTTCTAGCTCTATGGACAGGGATTTATAAGATGGCAGAAAGACCACTCTCCCCCATAAGTAGCACTCTTTAAAAATAATTATATACATGGTTCCTTAGTCAGGCAGATGCATTTTCCTGTACTGGACACGGATCATTTCCTTCAAATAATATCACGCTGTCAGATGCACATTCCTGTCGGCGTGGTTTTATGCTAGCATCTTCATATTGCATTAGTTGCAAATATATATCTGGAAGCTGACATTGGGTTGGCTATGAACTTTTAGTCTGAGATTGAATGAATGTTTTGATAAGTTTTTAAGTGGAAAAAAAATCTATGTAGACTATCTATCCTCGACATGCTAAAGTAAAATATAATTTAAATATCCTTCTGTGCGGCCTATTTAAATAGTAATTTGAATTTAAATTTTAAAAAAATTATTAATGTTAAAATCTAAAATAAATGTATTCCTCAATTTTAAATGTGCGTTAATAAAAATCTATTTGTGTGTTAACTACTGGCAGTGGCATCTTTTATTTTATTGTTTTAAATAATTAATATATTTTGAGAATAAATCTATTAAAACTTATAAAAATGTTTAAATCTCTGCTACTCTATGAGCTAGTGACTTTGGGCAAACGGTCAGAATAATATATATATAAGAAAATTTTTTGAATCTTAACTTACATATCTGCCTACTATATAAATTTTTCTAGGTTCAAATGCCTAGATGGCGCCCTTGTATGGCAGATACGTTGAAGGCTCTTTCAGTGACCGTTAAAATATATTAAGTTGGCCAAACCTCATACTTTAATGGACAGGCTTCAATCTAATCCACACTTCAACTCTTCAATCATCCATCCAATCGAAAATCTGATGATAGAATGCTCAAAGGCCACCCTGAGGCCAAGATTCTTGTCATCCCCATGTTAACCTAAGGTCAATCTGTTCCCTCATGCACAGGACATAATCCATTCAATACATATACAAGGGATGGGCAGACATCTCTATTATGTAATAATTGAAACACAGGCTTATTATATACCTGTGTTTATATATGTCATATACAGGGTATATGAGCACAAACTTTCACTTTTAACTAGATTTTTAATTAACTTGTATAATCTCTTTACTCATAGCTCTTTTTAATTAGACTTTTACATTCCTTTAATTACATACACTTTTAGTTACAAATATTTCTTTATAATACACCAAATACATACTATTTTTATAGGTATTATTTTTACGTTTTTTAGAATTTTTATATTTTAAAATAATTAATTTTGTCTATTGCTTTTATAACGGTTAATCCAAATACTATATATTAAAACTAAGAAAACTCTAAGTTGTCAAGCGTTGTAAGCCGAAAGGTCGTCGCAGTTGCCTTGCAAGCAAGTAGTTGGTTGCAGACGGTTGTGGGTTCGCTTCCCGGCCGATGCTATGACATATGGAGAAAACTCTAAGTTTGCTGTAAATGATTTGATACGGTGGTAGAAGGCAGAATTGGGACCTCAAAATCCAACGATTGTAACTTAATTTTGCCATGTGAGACAGACTTTTTTTGAGACCCCCCCCCGGGCAATGAACCATTCGATTATTTTTGTTATATATATTCTCGACGCTTAAAATAAAGTTCTCTCTCAGCCACTCTGCCTGAAAACCTTTTAGCCCATATTATTTTCCCATTCCATTCTCCACACTAAGTTTTTCCAATATTTGTCTTTATCCTGCTCCATGCCATTTTCACAACTTAAATCTTTGTCTACTGTACGGCCTTTATAACTAGATCCTCCTTAGCTTTTTTTAGAATTGTATACTAAAGCGACCTCTAGCAGAAAAATGACATAACTAATAAAAGTAACCTACAAAAAAAAAAAATTGAAACTAAATTACGGAATGGCTGTTGGGATTAATATGCAAAATAAACACGAGTGATAAAATCTTTTCACATGCATAGACTCTCTCGAACACACACACTCATCTCAAGCTCGTATTGTAATCAGAAAAATTACAAAAAAAAAAAGATAAAAGATAATACGCTGAAAGTTTATTAAATGACTTCAATGCTTAACTAGATTAATTTGCTTTTAGAATTTTTCATTTAAAGTTACAAAAATATTATTATTTTACAATATTAAAACAAAATAATAAATAACTAAGATGTTTGATTAGTTTGGAGAAAAATATATATATAAAAACATTCCTGGATAATTATAATACAAAAATATTGGAAGTTGATCCGATTGGAAATTTAAATCCTAGAATAAAAACGATAAAAACCTCACGAACTGCAACTATTGTGAAACTTAATGACAAACAGATAATGAATTGTATATAAATAAATTCATATGAATTGTATTATTCAAAGTGATAGTTATAAAAGGTAAAGTTAACGTTTATTGCTTTCTAAAACAAGATAAAAGAAAAGTGAAAAGGGAACTAGAAAGAATAATGGTGTAAACGCACAGAAAGAGTATTTTATTATATACATGATTTTGAAATACACGTATAATATATACATACTTAATCTAGATGTAATTAAAGAGGATTTTAACCCAGGCTTTCAAGCTCCCTCCGGACAGCCACTCTATCCAATATAACCGATAAATATATATATATGACTACATACGTGTGAAAAAGATATACGATCCCCAATATAGTATTTCACGTTGAACCAGCATTTATCAGTTGGTTCGGATCATCTCCCACACATATACATAATCAGTGCTCGGTCTATATTACAATAGCAAATCTAAACACTTTAATAGTGAAGATTAATACCTGTCCATTAAAGTGTATACATTTGCTATCTTAATATAATCCAAACATTGATTATATTTACATATGGGAGATGATGATTCAGACCAACTCATGAATGTTGGTTCCACATGAAGTACATATATTGAAAGATCATTTATCTTTTCCACATTTATGTGGTCGTGTTTTATAGGTTATATTGGAGAGAGTGGATGATGTAGGGAGCTCGAAAATCTGGGTACAAATTTACTTTAATTACATATACATAATACTAAATTAAAAAAATGATTTACATACTACATCTATCTATCCATATATTCATCTATATAAGTATCTAATGATTAATTCTCATTTAATGCATACTTCTTAATACTGTTACTTCTATTAACATTACATTTATAATTTTTTATCTTCTCTGTTTATAAGTTTTCAGTCCATTTGCATTAAAGAATGATGCACATTTTCCAGGTATATTCATTTATTCAATTATTCAGTTTATATTCACGTTATGCATTTAATTATTAATTAATCAGCTTAGAATTCAACTTTTCAATTTAACCATTAGAATTTCTTACCAAAATCAATAAATCTATCTATCTATCTATCTATCTATCTATCTATCTATCTATCTATCTATCTATCTATCTATCTATCTATCTATCTATCTATCTATCTATCTATCTATCTATCTATCTATCTATCTATTCATCTATCTATCTATCTATCTATCTATCTATCTATCTATCTATCTATCTATCTATCTATCTATCTATCTATCTATCTATCTATCTATCTATCTATCTATCTATCTATCTATCTATCTATCTATCTATCTATCTATCTATCTATCTATCTATCTATCTATCTACCTACCTACCTACCTACCTACCTATCTACCTATCTATCTATCTATCTATCTATCTATCTATCTATCTATCTATCTATCTATCTATCTATCTATCTATCTATCTATCTATCTATCTATCTATCTATCTATCTATCTATCTATCTATCTATCTATCTATCTATCTATCTATCTATCTATCTATCTATCTATCTATCTATCTATCTAATTAACTAACCATTTACTTATTTATCATTCTGATAATTTGAATTTTCTCCTAGTGATTTGTCTGAAGGTTTGCAATGATGGTGTATGAAATGTTATAATATGTTGGACTATTTCCATCATCTATCTGTAAACGTTTAATGTATAGAAAATTTTAAACTTTATTTAACCTTTTCAAATAAAAATAACTTGTTAATAATAACACACAACAGATTTATTTGTATTTGAAAAGTTTAAAATAAAGTTTAAAATTTTCTAGACATTCAACATTTACTGATAGATGATAGAAATAGTCCATCATGTTATCACATCTTCCTAGTACCCCTTCATCTGTATACCTATTCACAAAAGCATAGCTTACCCAATCATGCTATATCTTATTTCCAAACTATATCTATTATCTATATAACTAAATACCTATCTGTAATTTTTATATACAAATTCTAAAAAGTTTTCTTTATTAATTTAAAACCTTCTTTTAGTTTTTTCTTATTTTTCAGCAAATATTATAAGCGTTTTATTTTTATCATCATCTTTATCATCATTACCATCATTATGATCATCATCATCATCATCATCATCATCATCATCATTATTATTATTATTATTATTATTATTATTATTATTATTATTGTTGTTGTTGTTGTTGTTGTTGTTGTTGTTGTTATTATTATTATTATTATTATTATTATTATTATTATTATTATTATTATTATTATTATTATTATTATTATTATTATAGCAGCTTTTCTATCGATTGTTTCAACAATAGTGATATTATATCAGCTGTCAAAGAACTCAATACACATTCAAGTATAGGTTACGACAATATACCTGGTTTCATTTATAAAGGTTGTGTAAAATGTATTGCTGCTCCTTTATGTTATATTCTTAATTGTTCCATTAAAAATTGTATTTTTCCTAACTCTCTAAAACTTGCCAAAGTTATACCTATTTTTAAAAATGGTGCAAAAGATAATGTTAATAATTATAGATCAATTTCTGTGCTTCATACAGTTGCACACATATTTGAAAGATGTGTTTATAAGAAAATTGTTAATGACATAAATAAGATTTTGGTTCCTGTGCAACATTGCTTTTTATCTGGAAGATCAACTAAAACTAATCTTTTAACAATAACTGATCACATTGCTAATGCCTTTGAGAATCAATGTCATTTAGATGTTGTTTATTTTGATTTATCCAAGGCATTTGATAAAGTTGATCATTCCAGGTTGCTTTTCAAAATGTATAAATTAGGTTTTTCCTATAATTTTGTTGCATGGTTTGAATCTTTTATTAAGAAGAGAACAGCTTATGTAAAGTTTAAGAATAATTCTTCTAATCCATATTATTGTAATATATGATTACATCAGGGCATTATCCTTGCACCATTATTGTTTAACATTTATATTGATGATTTGGGAGAGAGTTTGGAATTTTTGCATATTTTATGTTATGCAGATGATTGTAAAATTTTTAGGAATATCAACTCAATTAATAATTGCATATTATTACAAAAAGATATTAATAATGTTGTGAAATGGTATAGAGATAATAAAATGGATATTAATATTGATAAGTGTTCAACAGTTTCTTATTTCAAAAATCTGAAATGATAATTGGTCCTTATTATATTGAAGATCATAATATAAAATTTGTTGATATTCAGAAAGACCTTGGTATTAATTTTGCAAGCAATGGATTATTTCATCATCATATTGAAAATGTAGTAAATAAGACTTTTTTAAATTATGGGTGCAATTTTAAAGCATGGTAAAAAATTTAGTAGTTTTACAAAATATAAATTATTTCTCTCTTTGGTTTTGCCAATTTTAGAATATGGATTTATTGTTTAGAATCCCAGTTCCAAATGAGATATTATTAAAATTCAATTGGTTTATGACAAATTTTCTAAGTACATTAAATTAAAAGACCATTATCTATCCCTATCCATTAGAAGAAAAATGAGAGATCTTAAAATTTTATATAATATTGTCAATCAGAAAATTATGTTAATTAACAAAATTTCAAAATTATTTTTAATAATTGTTTACATAAAACACGTACATTTACTTTATTTTATATTAAGGTTTGTTGCTCTAACATATTAAAATTTTCATTTTTGTTTCATTTGCCTAATACCTATACTCATGATTTTACTAATGAAAATATTTTTCTTTTAGACTTTAAAAAATTTGTTACTTATCTTATAAAAAAGTATGGGCATATAATTATATTAATAATTTGTCATTTTTACTAATTTATGTATATTATTTATTAATAATATGCTGATGCATTGCGGTGAAACTTTTTATGTAATAATTTGTATATATATTCTGATTTATAGACTTAGCGCTTTCAGAGCCCTTGTTGCTCCATATTCATAGTCTTTTCAGATTATTAGTCATATGCAAATGTATGCAAATTGCCTCCTATATCATCCATTTTTTAGAAATGGTGAAACAAGTGTCTCTTCTGTTTATTGATTTGGCATCGCTGGTTGTGAAACAAGCTTCCTTAACCTTCTTCTTGATATCGTTTCTTTCCGTACATAAAATATCAGCCTTGGAGGGCTCAAATCTGTGGTTGAGCTCCTGCTGATGGTCAGCAAATACAGAACTTCCTTCTTTTTTAGTTAATGCTCTTATATATATGTATTTATGCTGAGCCAATCTATTGCTCAATGTGGCACGAGTTTGTCCATAATAAACTGAATCACACCCTATTTGAAGGCACACAATTCTATAAACTACCTGGGGGGGGGTTTCTTCTTTTGTCAGTTCTGTATTTGCTGACCATCAGCAGGAGCTCAACCACAGATTTGAGCCCTCCAAGGCTGATATTTTATGTATGGAAAGAAACGATATCAAGAGGAAGGTTAAGGAAGCTTGTTTCACAACCAGCGATGCCAAATCAATAAACAGAAGAGACACTTGTTTCACCATTTCTAAAAAATGGATGATATAGGAGGCAATTTGCATACATTTGCATATGACTAATAATCTGAAAAGACTATGAATATGGAGCAACAAGGGCTCTGAAAGCGCTAAGTCTATAAATCAGAATATATATACAAATTATTACATAAAAAGTTTCATCGCAATGCATCAGCGTATTATTAATTACAAAGTAAAGATGAAATACAATTTGATATTACAATATTATTTATGTATATTATTGTATAATTGTTATAGTACAATTCTGTAATTGCCTTAATGCTGTAGTTTTGTAGGGTAAATAAATTGAATTGAATTGAATTATTGAAGAACTGGATAAAAAGTATCTAAAAATGATAACACATCTTTGGCTACCAATCATGTATTCATTGGAGATTTTACAGTCTCCTGAGAATAAGGTCTAAAATTTGTTTTTGTCTGCAATGACTGTAAATATCACTTTAAAATGTTTAGTTATGCACACATTCAATATATGTTCATTGAAACTCAAGTGATATTTCGGATAATAAGTATCAGGCAACTGAGAAGGAAGACTATGGCATTTTTCGATTTTATACTTAGAAGTAAAAAGCCAATAAACTGATCATGCTATGACATATTCTGATAAAAATCCTGTTCATAGTTATTTTATTAAATAAAATTCTTCTGTTCAGCTCAGTTAAGGCCATAAAGAGAAATCAAAGAGTGTCCTACTATTTACATCAAATTCCTTTCATAAACCTGCAATGAAGTACTTACAGTATATATATATATATATATATATATATATATATTGTATCGGTCAGATTTGTATGTTCACATAACAAGATCTAGCATCTAGGCAAAAGTACTGTAATCCAATCGTGCACAAGATACACAGGTCAGGAACACTCATGAACTCTGCCCTATTTGCCTATTTCCCAGATCTATAACATTATAAACAACAATCCCGATGACATCGACAATTTACTTCTCACCACCGGCATCAGTCATTAGAGACACAAAAAGACTCTAGGATAAACTTATATGATAGAATAACTTAATAACTAGCTATATTTTATGAGCAATGAAGGCTCGTGACCTAGCATATTAATTATATGTTGAGCGGAGATCATCTAGTCATATTTAGCATAAATAATAACTTAATATTTTAACTTAACTAAAAGAAAGCAATGGTTCGAGTTTGATATATATATTTAAGATTTATTAATAACAAAATTATGTCAGGTTATTTACCTGACATGAGCCTCATAAGTATTATACATATGTGTTTGATTCATATTTAATGATAACAAAAGATTTGTGGCTATGCCAATAATATATATATGTGATGTAATGAATTAGCGCTATTAGAATACATTACTGGAATACTGTTACACCCCCAAAGACGAAAAGAGCATTTACTTGATTTAAACAATAATTTTATAAGCAGATATTACATTTGGTTACATTCAATATTATTATTGATTGGAGTTATAGATAATTAATGTGTGGGGTGGATAATGAATAATTATATAAATGATACTAAATCTATCGCATTAATACATATATTAAACTAATGGAAATATGTCTGTTTAAAAAAATCATCTCATTACGGCTTATGACTATTTCTGGGCGACTAATAAGACACTGAAAGGCAGTGCGTGCATGGCGGCTGATTGGGTTGGTCCAATTATGGATCCTGGAGTGTGCTTCATGAACTTTAAGAATGAAGTTGACCGATTTCCTCTGCAATGTAGGCAGGGTCAGTATTGATACGGATGACGGTCGGCTATGTCACTATCGGGCTGGATTTTCCAGAGCGCATGCACATAAGAACAAGGATGTCCCCAGTGTGGTTTTACAGCCTGGTTTAAGGACATTGAAAACAATGATGGGGCTTGACTGCACGAATACCTCCATGTGAGGAGGAAGCATGAACATATATATAAACGAAATGGCCTTTATGCACGTAACGCTTAATAATATAATATATAAATAACCCTAAAGATTAAAGATTATCGAGACATATTTATTGCCCATAAATTATGAAATATTCGGCATAATGATATGGCTTCATTAAGCAAACATGGATAATAATTATACTTAAATATAAAACTAAGATCTTAAGATCCCTCTCCACCTTACATTATGTTACTTAATATTATTCATTACTTCCCACACATTTAATAAAACTCAATTTTGGTTACAAATGCCCTTGTGAAAATATATAAATTATTACAAAATAAGTGGGTGGTGGTAATAGCTAAGCTGGATTTTACATATATAATATAATTTAAGAATAAAAGATAGTGCATTATTTAGGAAGAAAAATGTGAAAAAAAACAGATGTCAATCTGTTTTTCTACAATAAACATAAAAATATAATTAGTTTATTTATCTAAAATCGCAAGCACCTGGGCAAGTCAAAAAAGACTTGTTTTGATCAAATTATAAATTATTTACCCGGTAAATGATGGGTAGGGAAACGAAAATGAATTATATGCTTGCGATTTTAGAATACTATTGGCATTTATTTTAAAATATAAATACATAAATCTTAATGAAAATTATTTGCCGCTTGGAAATAAAAGAAAAGGAAAAACATTTTATAGGAGTCTTAATATAGATTAGTTATATAGAGTTATATAAATACATATTTTGAAGACATTTAAAATAGGTGATTAAAATATAAATATTACAGAGAAGGCAGGATTTAAGAATTGCAAGCGGTCAAAGTTCTTTTACCTTGCTTATTTAGAAGAGCGATTTCACTAGGAGTCAGTCCATCGGTATTGTTTCACTAGATCTAGGGTAGCATTATTATTTGAAAATTAGCATTTCATTTTCACTGGAAAAATACATAAAGTTCATTGATACAGGATGCAGAGCTTTGTTCCTGGGAACAGCATATTAGAACAGAGGGAAAAGGCGAAATTTCCCCTACTCACGACACATTGTGTGAGAATTAAAACTGGCACGGAATATGTATAATGACATAGTTATTTAGTGGTCTCTTCCCTTGTGAATTCAAATCCAGCAGTATATATACTTTTATTTTGAAGCTGTAACTTAGCAACTACTGCTGGACCTGAGGCGGTTTAAGCACTTAAGTTTCATCTGGAATAGTTTGACCGGATACTCTTATATAGTAAGATGTTTGAAACAATGCAAGTTAGTTATCAGTTTCTCGAACAATTGCTTTAAAATATATTTTATGATTTTAAAACAAGCTAGCATGGACAATTTTCACTAATGGGTTTATTTTATTATTACCAATTCATAATCTTTTACTTTAATCTAAGGGGTCTTCTGGGTAATTGTTTTTAGAGTGACTTCTTAACAAGATTGCATCATTTCTGGCTACAAAATTATATATGAAAAAATAATAAATTTCATATATAATACCTTATATATATATAATATAACTATTAATTTATTTGCAATCTCCTACACTGAAATATATAGATATTTATTATTTACGCCCATATATACATGAGAATAATATTAAATAAAATATTTTAAATTAAAATACATACATGTTAATGTGATTTATGTTCTAATACTAACCAA
>JAQFVV010006716.1:271883-434017 GCA_028023455.1 Epiperipatus broadwayi
ATGTGTGATTAAATTCCAAATGCTATGTAATACTTTATTATTATTATGTGTGTAAATGAGTTAATATGTGCGTGATCATTATATCAATATTTATTAGTTAAATTAGAGTGTTCTGTTATTAAATCTATAGGAATATTTAAACCATTTAGAAATGTTAATTTAAAATATGTGTGTGTTTTATTAGAATTATAAAATGTTTAAATTTAGTAAATAAATGTTAGTTAATAAATTATCTTTAAAATTAAACTTTATTTGTCGGTCAATTCTTTTTATCAATTCCTTTTATCAAATTCTTTTATCAACTCCTTTTACAATTCTTTTATCAAGTCTTTTAACCACTAATTAAGTATAATCTATTAGTGATTACAAACAACTGAGCTAGTTGTGGATTTAGGCGTTGAGTTAGTGGCTACTGATCAACGTGCGTTGTCTATTCTTTTAGTATTCTTTTAGAAAAAGCAGCTGACACTCGTGGTTATATACAAACAAAAAAGTGCTTTGGATGTGGTGTTCAACTCAACAGCCGAGAAGAAGCTATGTCCTGGAAATGTAACATTAGTTATATACTTTATAGCTATCGTTTGGGCATACATACTCTCCGAGTATATTCTTCTCTGCCTAAGAGACCGGTGTTTCGAATGCACATATTCGAACTCGGTTCAATATATATATATATATTGTAGGAGTATATATATACTCATGCATACATATAATCAATATGTATACATTATATTTGTATTCTTATTATATTTATAAAAATAAATATATAATTTAGTAAGTTAGTATTTTTCATTCTTTAAAATGAACAAATGTTGTTGAGAAATGACGGTTGACAAGGTAACCTCTGGGTTCAAATAATTTATAGAAAATGAAATTAACTTAGTATTTTAATATCGAATTGTATTGTAACAATGTAGAATGTATGCTTCAGCAAGCTCATGCAGCATGATATAAAGAATTATAGATTAAGGATTCTATTTTTTGTCAGCTATAATCCTCATAAAAACTTATACTGTGTTCAATTTAAAAGAACAGTGTATAGTATAAAATCTATATTTTGAATGACTTAATACTTATTAGAAGAAATTTCTAATATTTTTTTAAAGAAAGTAATTTCTAAATTACTTGGTTAGAATATATTTTTGTGTTCGATAAAAAATCATTCTAATCAGAGTTCTAATTGTAAACTTCATTTTAAAAAGAACATGTTTATAAAAACTTCAACTAAATTTAATGTACTTTACATTATAAGGAAAATGCAAAGTGGGTAGAACACTAATTTATCGTGGGATATATAGAATGCACTTGCCTAGTCAAATATATATATGTGTGAATAACATCTTATGCTGAATGCCTATAAAGTTATATAAAAGTTAGATCTTCAAAATGGAATTATAATTGTTAATAAAGGAACTGTGTATTAACAAGCTGAAATCTACATACAAAGAGGAAACTAAATATCAACTTGAAATATCCTATTATTTTCTTTAATGTTTAACAATGAATGAATTAAAAATTGCATCTTCAAAGGATTATCATTTGCGAATTCCAGGAATATCTGAGACTATTGTATTAACTTTTATAAATACCATTTAAATTTTTTGAAAATTATAATTGGGAAAGATTAATTTCATTTCCTTTATTATTGTATTCATTTCATTAAATAAATGAATAATAAGTGAGAATTAATAATTTAAATTATTTTTATTTCTATTTATGATTAATAAAGATTTAGATATAGGTTAAGAAATATTAATATGGGAAAGAGATAAAGTGAACATGGAGGTAAGAGATTAAATTATTTTTAAATTCACATACTATTATTTTCTATGACATGTCACTACATTGTTTATACTAATCCAAATAGTCTAATAACCATAATGTATGATAAATGGATAAATGACTAACATTGATATGAAATATATATTTTTATATTAATAAACATAAATTACTTACAATCATTTTAACGAATGAAAATATTATATATAAATGATTGGATTATTATTTGTATAATCTAATTATTATAGAATAGTGTTAATATAAAAGTCTTAATATCTAGATACTTATATTTGATATATGTTGTAAAATCATGTAGTGTTATAAGTTAAAAAATAAAAATATATCTACTGTAAATAAATAGAATATTTATATTTTTTAATATAAGGAAATAGATATATAAATAATTTTTATATATTGTAAAATTTAAGTTATTTATTTGTTAAATAAATAATTATTATGTTTTTTTATATTAAATTAAATGAAGTCTTTAATTTTATTTTATTTAATTTAAAGAGTTAGTGAGATTTGTTATTAATATTACTTTAGATTATTGATAGGAACCCTAGAAGAGAATCAATTGTTAAACTTCCCTGAGTTCGAAATCTGAGCATAATGGTTAAGTTAATTAAGGTCAAAATTGATTTGATGTGGTTTAGATATAATAATTTATTAATAATAAGTTATTTTTTGGTAACAGATATAGTTTTATATCAAAATTAAATCACATCATCCATGGCATCCTATATGAAGACCTTAAATCTGACTATAGTGAGATGCGACTGCTTTAACTTATTTTGTTGAGAGAATGCATACCGTTACAATATATATATATACACAACTAAAGGAGTGAGATGGACATGAGGTTTGAACAGGGTTAGTAGATAGAACCATGAAGCTCAATCTTAAGCTAAGATTGATTGCTTCAGTACATGCTCCAAAAATGCTCACAACTTTTTTGACAATGATGCTTGGAATTGTTAAAGATGATTTAATGACACAGGGATGAAGATAAATTCAGGTTTTATGATAACATTTTTAATTTAATTCAATTAAAAAAAAAGTTGAAATTCACCTTCTCATATTCTGAATTATCATTATGTTAAGAATTGTGCTGTTTTTACTAAAGCAGAAGATGATTTACAAAATGATTTTAATTTTTTAAATGTAACTTATAAATGTGAAATAAAAACTGATGTTAAATAAAAGATGCATAATTGCTCCAATATTGCTTCAGTATTTCTGGCAATAAATCAGAAATCAAGATGTGATACATGTTTAAGGGTGGAATTTTATTTAAGTCAATTAAAGTTAAAAAAACTTTTTTTTTTTCTAACAGAAGAAAAATTATCACCAAATTTTAGCCTGGGTGGTTATCAACTTGACAATGTAAGCCAATTTAGATAAATACCTTGGTAGTTTTATAAATAGAAACATTGTCTAATATGTTGTGATCAGCACAAAACTCCAATATGGTGTTGCTACTTTTAACAAGTTAAAAGACTATTTTATTATAGGGAAATGATTACTGCAAATAAGTTATCTGTACAAAAATCTATTATTTTATTTAATTTATTATATGGAAGTAAGACTTGGACACCATATCAATGCAATATATAAGCCTAGAAAAGTGTCATGTATTTAATACTTCACCAAATTTTAACAATACAATGGCAAGATCATGAAAACAATCAATATATTTTCCAACTTATAGGATATAACACTACACACCGTTATTCTGAAATCACAGCTTCATTAGATAGGGTTTTAATACAAGTCTTTTTAAAGGTGTGGTTTATAGCTAATTTAAGCAAGATTTTAAAAAAGATGTAGTTCCTATTTACATAAGGATTATCTCAAAAACAGTTAAATTAACAGTTTTCATTAAGAAAATATGCGCAGAATAGAATGTATTAGAGAGCTATAATTAGACATGGTGTTGAAATATTTCAGAATGAAAAGTTTTCTGCTGAAGAAATTTAAAAAGTGCATTGCATAATATAATCATCATCATCATCATCATCAACCATTATCAATCCACTGCAGGATGAAGGTCTCTCCAAGTTCAATCCATCTTTTCCAATCTTTAGCTTCTCTTCTCCACCTCACCCCTGAACACTTTCTTATTTCATCCATCCATCTCACATGTGGTCTCTTTCTGGGTCTTTTACAATCTCTTGAAATCCAGTTTAAAATTTCAATTGTCCATCTATTATCATCTCTTCTAGTAATATGTCCAGGACAACTCCACTTCAATCTTTTAATTTTTTCAATAAGGTCAGTAATACCTGTTTGTTCTCTTACCCATACATTGCATTTTTGATCTCTTCTTGTTACTCTCAATATGCATCTCTCCATACTTCTTTGAGTGGTTTGAAGTCTCTGTATTGCTCTTCTATTAAGTGTCCAAGTCTCAGATCCATAAGTAAGAACTGGTAAAACGCATTTATTAAAAACCGTCCTTTTCAAACACATAGGCATATTTCTTTTTAGTATCAAGTTATCCCTATCAAAAACATTCCAACCAAGTTTAATTCTATCATTAATTTCATCCATTATGTTTCCATGTGTATTAATAATCTGACCAAGGTATTTGTAATTGTTAACTTCTTCTAATTCATCATAATCAATATTTATTTTCATATTTTGAGAAAATCTAATAAATATTACTTTAGTCTTTTTAACATTTATCTTTAGTCCTACTTTCCTACTTTCATCTGATAATTCCTGCAACATTTCTTGTAACTCTAAAGCATTATTTGCAAAAACAACTACATCATCTGCAAAATCTAAATGACTTAAATAATGCCCATTTACTTTTACTCCTTTAGCTTCCCATTTTAATCCACAAAATACTTCTTGCTGAACTGCTGTAAAAAGTTTTGGAGATATGGAGTCACCCTGTCTTACATCCTTCTCAATGTTGACGTTCGTACTATGATTATGTAATCTAATTTTTGCTATTGCATTTTTATAAATATTCTTTAAAATATGACAATATCCTGGATCTATACCTTGATGATCCAATGCTTTAATGACTGAAGAAGTGTTTATAAAATCAAATGCCTTTCATAATCTACAAATCCTAAGCATAATGGTAATTCATATTCATTTGTCCTTTCTATAACTTCTCTCAATACCTGGATATAATCTACTGTACTAAAACCACTTTTAAATCCAGCTTGTTCTCTTGGTTGGTGGAAGTCCAGTGTTCTCTGTAGATGAATTGTAATTATCTTGCAAAATATAATATAGAAAAATAAACAAGCATCTCGACGTATTTATGGTTTACAGTTTGGTTTGTATTGTCATATCAAAACTCATTTTTAGAACCGGTATTTTATCTTCTTTTTCTTCCTTGGAGTTAAGATGGTCAATATATGATTTCGAATGTCTGTTGTATATATATGCACCTAAGCAAAGCAAAATTGTTCTTTGTAGCTACTTTTTTTGTTTGGAGTTCAGAAAATACTTTATTTTTATTATCTTTTATTTAAAATTACTTCTAATTGGATTTAATGTTTTAAAAAAAAAAAACCTTCATTGAAAACGAATAAATAAATAAAAAATTATCTATCCCCTACAAACGTATTCTTTTTTAAATTACATTTTTATTGGTGTGCGTAAAAAAGAGTTTTTTGAAGATTCAATTATTAGAAGATAGCAAACTCGTGTAAAAGAAAAAAGGAATATAATAAATAACGGAATAAAAAAAATTGTCTTTTTAGATTAAAATGTTTATAGAATTAAAGACTTCTGATTTTAAACTTAATCTGTTTGGAGCAAAATTACTTCAAAATTTCGTAAACAAAACTTAATGCTAAGTCGGTTTTTTTTTATTATCGCCTCAAATAGTTAATAAAAGACTGTTGGCGATATCAAACTCCTTTACAATGAAAACTATTTTTTAAATTACATCTACACATTGACAGTGATATCTACCATATATGTATGAGAGAATATATTAAATTGAACACGTGCGTACATTACCATCATATGACAGTCATTAGTACTCATTATCTTCTCCATGAAAGTTGATTTTGTTTTAACTAGCTAAAATCTTCCCATTAAGATCGATTTTTTTAGAAAACCGATCAAATCACCCAATATTAACCGTAAATGAATCTCTAATGATTTTTAGCTTGAGGGTACCTGGAATATCTGTCCTTGTATTATATATATATATGCGTGAAATGAATCGATCAAATCATCCCTGTAAATGAATATCTGACCAATTTTTGTATGAGGGTTATCTGAACTGTATGTGCGTGTATAAAACACATATACGTGCATAGAAATGAAGATTATTCTACTATCATTAAGGCCTTTTTTTTTACAAAACTGATCAAGTCACACAACATTGCCTGCGCAGGTTTAATATATTATCAACATCATCATTTTTGTCTACCTACTGCAGGATAAAGGTTTTTCCAAGTTCAACACATCAGATTTCTAGCCTATCTTTTCCACATTACTCAAATCCACTTTCTTATCTCATCCATCTATTTCACATGTGGTCTTTTTCTAGGTCTTTTACAATCTCTTGGAATACACTTTAAGATTTCAACTTATCTATTATTGTCTCTAGCAATATGTTCAGCACAACTCCACTTTATTTTCTTAAATATTAAATGATGTCAATAACACCTGTTTGTTCTCTCACCCATGTATTTTGTTTTGGATCTCTTCTTGTTATTCCTAATATGTATCTCTTCATACTTCGTGAATATAAATGAAGATTATAATATGTACAGATAGTACATGAATAAATTGTTTCATTTTTATTATTAAGTTACTCTAGAAAATCCGCATATGCAAATCATATCAATTATGCAAAAAAGGAAGAATTATGCATACATGGTCTTTTGTATAAAAAACGCGCTAGGATTTATGAAGCGGAATATAAGAAAATTTGATTCGCGTATTACAGTAGCAACTGATTGTCTGCATAACGATAATAATAGTTTATAACTGACTTCTGTTCCTAACAGATATGCATATATTACAGTTATATCTAAATGAATGCCTGAGGGACGCATTGCAATAAATTATATATAGAGAGAGCGTGTAGAACCTGACACACATGGAGAAGTTTATTAATAGACTGTAGAGATTTCTACTGATAATTGTTTTCTACTCTTCATTTTTTTTCCTATTTTGTTACTGATATTAAATAAATTTATTTTGATATCACAAAGTTGTAATTAAATTTATTTAAAAGTTACAGGTACATTGTAAAAGCAAAACATGTTTGGCTCTAAACCTTGAAAAGACTGGATAATGATATTTTTGCCATTACTGTTTCTCATGAGAGTGCACTATAAGATACTCTTTATTTAAACTTGCCTTATAATGAAATTCTGGCATAGTAATTCACAATACCTATGACTTAGATTCCTATCTTACCTAAATTAATATGATTTTTTTTTTCATGTGATATAGAATTTTTAACACGATTGTTCATAAAACAATAAGGAAACTCTCATGATTCCTACCATCCTCATCAATTGATAAATTTAATGAATACTATAGTTTTTTAAATTACAGCTCTATGAATGGTTGTTGGAAAAATTTTTGCCTTGCAGTGCACTATTTCAATGCTGTTTTTTTTTTTTTTTGCCTTATATATATCATTATCATTTTCGACCATTATCAATAACATTGCAGAATGAACGACTCTCAAAGTTCAATCCAACTTCTCCTATTTTTTAATCTTTTTTTTCCAAATTACTTCAACACACCCCCTTGTTTCATTCATCCATCTCACATGTGGTCTTTTTCTATATCTTTTACAATTTATTTGAATGCAGTTTAAGATTTCACCTCTCCTCTATTATCATCTCTACTAAAAATATGTCCAGCCCAACTCCACATTAGTCTCTTAATTTTTTCAATGATGTCAGTAACACATGTTTCTTTTCTCACCCATGCATTTCCATTTATGTCTGTTCTTGTTATTCCTAAAATACATCTTATAAAATATAAAACACTTTGACTAAAAGCCTTTTCAGTTATTTAGCAACAATTAGTTTGAAAATAATCGAATTATCTCTGTTCCTAATTCTTTATGCATTGATTAATATACTTTCTATAGCTATTTGTATTTCTTGACAATAATTTCTATCAGTTTCAACTAACCTGAAGTTTTATCAGAGCTATGATATTTAAACATATATGATCACATAATTATGACCATTTTAATACATAGAAATTTTAGTAATTATGAGTGTAATATGAAAATAACTGACACATTTTTAAAAACTGCAACAAAGATAGCTGGTAGAAAAAAGCAGCAATTGACCAATAAAATTTCTACTGAGACTAGAGAATTTATGAAGAAAAGAAGGAATATGTAAATATATAAAAACCATCCATTAAGAAGAATTGAATATCTCAAATTTTGTAAAATGGTGCAGAAAAGAGGTGAAAATGATATAAGAAAGTATAACTGTGAACTAGCAAGAAAAGCTGCTGAAGAGAATAAAAGTCTCAAGAGTATAAAACAACATTTTGGTATTGGTATGAAATTTATATCTGCAATAAGAAAAAAAAAGATGGAATTATTACTAAAAAGAGAGATGACATCATGAAATGGGTAGAAGACTTCTATCAAGAATTATATAGTAATAAAGAACAAGTATGTCCTATATCTATTACATCTTCAGAATTGCCCAGAATTTTAAATGAAGATTTGAGACATGCAATTAAATGTATGAAAAAAGAAAAGGCTCCAGGTAATGATGGAATTATAATTGATATATTAAAAAAAGCAGGTGAAGAAATAGAAAAAGATTTAGCTAAGTTATATACTGTAACCATCGGAATTGTTGAATGCTGTATTCCATTTAAATTGAAAAAAGAAGGCCCAAAATGTTGGTGCCAATTTGTAACTGATTGAATTGATGGATGTAGGTGATGGTTAGGATGATCAATCTGATCTGATAAAAAAAATCTAAAAATCTAATTTAAATTAATCTGGTCTAGCTCAATCGGGTCGCCGTTATGTAATAAACCATCACAAAGCACAAATAATCTCTCTTAAAGTTTAATTTACTTAAGTTATATGTGAAATGAAGGAATAATGAGACTATCTGCTCCAGACATCAACAAATCCATCACAATTACAACATAAATTGCAAAGAGCAGTGAAACCAACTACTATTGCCCTAAACAATAATATAGGATTAGGCTAACTACTTGATTGGCAATCTAATCAAAATCAAATCCAATTAATAACTAAAACAGATTCCAATATATATTTTATTAGCCTGTTACTGTTATAATAATTTAAATCTACTTTATTATTTAAAGATGCTGCCTTTTTAACTTAATGGATAAGCTTCTAAGTACCTGTAATAGTACTTTACAAAACATTTTTTTACATATAGACATTATTTAAATATCAAAACAAAATAATACTTGAACCCAAATATATACATATCTATTTTAATAAACGCTAAATAGAAAGATAAACACTCGTGTCAATAAGCGATATATAATTCTTTCTACTTCAATCTCTAATTAATAATTTTCTGTGGGCATCAACTGGTTTTATTATAATTTTATAAACACTTTGAAAATTTATGCACTCACTTAAATGTTTAAACAAATTAATATACGTCTATGGTTTACTAAGAAGCTACAAAATAATTTATAAATAATTTATAAATATCTTCCAATAAAGTGATGCTTAATTAGTGCTTCGTTTATGTTTTAAAATAGAATACTTCACTGGAGTTTAATATCAACACTCTATTAGCTCATCTCTAACTCTATAATGTCCAACCACATTACATAAAAGACATATCAAGTTTCTATTGGATGTTTATTCACCTGTGAGTATTAATACAATCTGTTTGAAATTTTAAACAATTGAATAAAAATTGACCGGCAACAATTAAAACATATGATTATAATTGATATTTATACAAATCAAAACAATATTATTCAATTAAATCGGTCAATGAAGTTTATTCTCTTCATTTTATAGGAGTTTAAGAAAAATATCCAAGACGAATTATTCTGAACCAAACGATAAAGTACGATCTATTTAGATTTTTATGACGGAATCAGACGAACATGAAATGATTGACTTTGTAATATTAACTAAGATAAATGAGAGTATATATATATAATATTCGAATGCAAATGTAAATATAAAATTCATATGGAAACAAAATAAAATACTAATAAGCAAAACATACCTTATCTTATATTCTAATTCACTTACCAAGCTGAGTTTGAATCTTGTTACTTAAATAGCTACGTCGTCGTCTTATGCAATCCAAATAAAACAAAATAATTAAACTAGTCTTGATATTTAAATTAACTCAATTTATTGGATTATATAAAAGAAAATTAACAAGATTAATGATAAAATACATCGGAAATGACTTTATATTTTAGATTGGTTGACTAAATAAAAATGATAAAATTGCTATGTGTATCTCTAAATGTGTTGCGACAACGATAACGACAAAAAAAAAATGAATGAGTAAATGAAGGGAAAGGCTTTTGGGATATTTTGCTGAAAAATTTACATATAACCGATACCAAAGATGTGAAATAGGACGGTATCAAAATCTATTTGTTTATCAAAATAATAACGGATAAATGAATATAAAATAATAAATATATTTGAGTCTTTCCGATCATTTTCATTTAATAAATTATATTACTTTTAGAGATAATTAAAAAAAAATCATCCCCTTTTATTACATATAAAAAAAAAAAAATTAATACACGCACATTTTATATATAAAAAAAATCATACCATATATATCTGAGTCTGTTCGTTCACTATTTATTTGCCCATTGATTGACTTCAGTTCTTATGGTGTAAAGAGAAGTTTCTTTGTCAGAAATAATAATCGTAAACTTTATAATGCTTCACTAAAAGTTTTCTTTTTCCGTCTGAAGAGGTGAGTGCACTTTGATTAGCCCTTTTATGATGTGAATTGATCCAGTTGTTCCATGTTCCTTTACTCGTGAGACGATGTTTACGCAAATCCATTTTTTTTTTCAAAACAGAAATATCTTTGTTTTCTTTTTTTTTTTTTTTTAAATTAAAAATAGCCGACTTTTTTTTTTTTTATAAAGCATTTTTTTTTTTTTTACTTCATAGGTTTCTTTTTTTTTTTACACTTTGCTGCCGCTTCCCCGGAAACTTTTCGCAACTGCCCTCTAAATGATTGAACGGGCAGATAATTCCACTATTTTTCCATGTTTTATGGTTTTACACACAAAAAAAAAAATATTGAAAAACTTTATTTGTTAAGACACAGAAAATAGGTCTGTCCTTGACTATAGCAAAATGATGAAAAAAAATCCTGTTATATTCTGTCGCGTCTTTTTTTTATAGGTTCTCTTTCTGACGTTTCTCGTATCTTTTTTTTATAGGTTCTCTTTCTGATGTTTCTTGTATCTTGACGACCATCCAATATTACTCAAATAAACCTCAATTTTATCAATTTTTTTTATAGTAGTTTTCGCGCGGTTTGTAAGGTAAGTTTGGAGAAAAAGATACATGAAAATTAAATCCAAATTCGATTACAATTTTTTTATTATTTACAAACCAAAATACAAAATTGATATAACAACCTTTTATTTACTTGATAAACATCAATAATTTACACATATCTATATTTTTTAATAATAATATTTTTTTAAATTAATTTATAAACAAATATACACAACATAAAAACATTGAACTGTATGTAATAATGTTACTATGGTGACTGCATTCATATATGAGATATGTAAAATAATATCGATCCTATTTAGGTAAACTTATATTGTACTGAATTGTTTGTTTTGTTTTTTTTAAAATAAATTTATTTATTTATATGTTTTTCTTAAGTTTGATTATAGTGAAGTTATTTTTATTTTAAAGCTAGAATCAACAGTATATAATTCTATTTAAAAGCTTTAAGGTTGCCATGGTGATCAAATTTAAATTTACATTTCCAAGATCTTACATTATCTATCTATTAAGCAAAGGAAAAATCAAATAAGATCAACAAACTTCTTTATTTATTTATTTATTTATTTATTTATTTTTATATACCTGGATCATCAATCTGAACATTCACAATACCAAATGTCTAAATGATAAATATGTACCAGATGATTGGAAGAATGCAGTAATAATATTAATATTTAAAAAAGGTGATAAAGAATATATTAGAAATTACAGACCTATCAGACTTTTATCAGTTTTATACAAAAATTTCACCAAGATAATTACAACTCGTCTACAGAGAACATTAGATTTTCACCAACCAAGAGAACAAGCTGGATTTAAAAGTGGTTTTAGTACAGTAGATAATATTCATGTATTGAGAGAAGTTATAGAAAGGACAAATGAATATGAGTTGTCATTATGTTTTGGATTTGTAGATTATGAGAAGTCATTTGATTCTATAAACATTTCTTCAGTGATTAAAGCATTGGATCATCAAGGTATAGATCCAGGATATTGTCATATTTTAAAGAATATTTATAAAAATGCAACAACGAAAATTACATTACGTAATGATACTGGGAAAGTCAACATTGAGAAGGGTTTAAGATAGGGTGACTCCATATCTCCAAAACTTTTTACGGCAGTGCTTCAAAAAATATTTTGTGAACTAAAATGGAAAGCTAAAGGAGTGAAAGTAAATGGAGATTATTTAAGTTTTTTTTTGCAAATAATGCTTTAGAGCTGCAGGAAATGTTGCAGGAGTTATCAGATGAAAGTACAAATGTAGGACTAAAGATAAATGTTAAAAAGACTAAAGTAATGTTTAATGGATTTTCTCAAAATATGAAAATAAAGATCGATTATGAGTTAGCAAAAGTTAACAGTTACAAATACCTTGGTCAGATTATTAATACAGATGGAAACATAATGGATGAAAATAATCATAGAATTAAACTTGGTTGGAGTGCTTTTGGTAAAAATAACTTGATACTAAAAGGAAATATGTCTTTGTGTTTGAAAAGGAACATCTTTAATAAATGGGTTTTACCAGTTCTTGCTTATGGATCTGAGATCTTGGACACTCAATAGAAGAGCAATACAGATACTTCAAACCACTCAAAGAAGTATGGAGAGATGCATGTTGGGAGTAACTAGAAGAGATCAAAAACACAATATATGGCTAAGAGAACAAACAGGTGTTACTAACCTCATTGAAAAAATTAAAAAACTGAAGTGGAATTGGGCTGGACATATTGCTAGAAGAGATGATAATAGATGGACAATTGAAATCTTAAACCAAATTCCATAAGATTGTAAAAGACCTAGAAAGAGGCAACATGCGAGATAAATGGATGAAATAGGAAATTGTGGAAGGGTGATGTGGAGACAAGAAGCTAAAAATCACAAAAGATGGATTGAACTTGGAGAGACCTTCATCCTGCAGTGGATTTATAATAGTTGAGGATGATGATGATAACTTTGAATATTACAAGTCAATTGAAATTATTAGAAAATGTTGTTAAGCAATAATTACATTGTAAAATGTGATGATAGAAAGTGTGTTAAATGATTTTGTATAAGTGTCACTTTGGAAGAGTGTTTATTCTCCACTTTAACAAAAAAAATATATTATTTAGATCATAATTATTGTAAACTGATGTGATATAATTATTAAATTACCTTATATGTATTGATTCTTTAATTTTTTTGTATGATGTCTTTTCTATGCAATATTTTTATGTGATGTGAATTAATTTAATTTTAAATATAATTTCAGTTCAGATCACACAAGAATATTAAGTCAAAACAGTGGTTATAGAGAGAAAATTAATCTTCAAAAAGTGTGGTAGTTTCACAATTTTAAAATGCTGAATTAATGTTATTGTAAGAGATAAAGATCTCTGTTTTTTTCATAATATAAGAATTCCCATGATGCTTTTAAGGACATTTTATTTTAAAAAATCAAAAGGCAGTATAGTTCAGACAACTAGTTTAAATCTAAGTGAGACTGCTAATGTTTGATAGAAAATAAAACATCTTTGTGGATGTTTATTTTTTTCTAAATTATTTTTTATGCAAAAATTTTGATAAAAATGAAATATGATTTTGTGCTTGCTTAGAAAATATTTTTGATTAGTGTTTCACATCTAATTAGTGGATTATTTAAAAACAAAAAAAAATACTCATGAGAATTTTCAATTTATTCATTTATTTTTTTATTTTTAGAAATAGATGTTAATAAACTTTAATGTAATATAAACAAAAAATCTTTACAAGTGTCAGAATCAACATGATGTTAAAATATTTTTAAATATTATAGATAAAATATCAGATTTTAAAACAGAACATGAGAGATCTATCCTAAATGTACTTTTTTTTGTTCACAAAAAAAATCTCTTAAAAAAACATTCAGCTTGTTTTCTGAGTGTTTACACTAATCTGTTTGATGATGCTGACGATATGTTGATTGATACACATCAGATTTGAAATATTTACAAACGTTAAATGCGATTTTTTTCGATTATTTTATAAAATTAAATGAAAAAGAAATCAAGTCCAATTTATTATATTTTAGTATGAAATAAAGATTTTATACTGTAGTGAAGGTTTAGCATTTTCAAAAACTCTTACCTGGTAAAACAAAAAGAAATGCCAATATGTTAATTGGTTAAAAAAGTCACAATATTTATAAATTACTTTATAAACTCATTGCAAACAGACTAGGTATGGTGAGCCTTTTTTAACCAATGGGTGAAATCTAACTTAAAAATTTTGATGTAATGAGCTGTCAGTTAGGTATTTTAAGTAATTGGAAAAAGATATATTTCTGGTATATTAGACATATAATACAAAGTTTAATTAAATTTTTCACTATTGTAAAATTGTTTGTAGCATTACAATTTTTGTGAATTAAGAATGTAATTTGTCGATCTTACTTCAACACAAGCAGCAATCCTATATTTTCTAAGTCTACCACTGTTATAATATTTTACATGCATGATTCATTGAAGAAAATAATTGTTATTAATATGGCATATAAATTTTTTTTCATAGAAACAAATGAATTGGGACAAGGACAACTATTCAATCCATTGATAAACATTTTTTTTTAATTTTCTCTGATTATCCTTTAAATAATTTCTCAATACAAAGGTACTTCTAAATTCTACCGTTTCCATTTCTAAACTGTTTAACCAGTTAAAAATGTGGCTCCAAATCTTTAAATTCTGTTTTATGAGAGGGCACACTTTGTAAACTTCCTTCTAATTAAATATTGATTGAAATGTCATTGAGTATTTTTTATTTTTTTTATAATTGAGGAATAATTATAGATTGCATTGGATTAATATTGTCATAGTTCTCAACATTAGTACTGTTTAAAAATGTTTGAACAGACATGAAAAGCATTTCATAGTTTTGTTATTTAAGTCATTCATAAATATATGCAATTTTGAATGAAATGATTTCATATTTTCACATATTAATAATGCAATTTGTCCATGATCCTGAAGTTTTTTATTCAATTCTTTGAAATGATGTGTAATATTGCGCACAAATATTAAATTGTTTAATCACTTTAGGGCAGTCAGCTGCAAGTTATCAATTTTTGTCCTTTTCATGTAAAATTATCTTGATTTTATTTAATAAACTTATAAAATAATTGAAAACTTGTCCATCTTAACTATTATACATTGTTATATGCAAGAAGCCTGGGATATTGAAAATCAATTTTATCAAATAATTCAGAAAATTGAAATGCATTTAGAGCTTATGGAGATATGAAATTGATAATTTTTATTATATTTGCCAGAATCTTTGAAAAAAAATTGAACTCTTGTTTTACACACAGAATTCCTGATAGCTGAGATACTGAAATTCTATGACTGACCAATATATATTTTCTTCTAAATACTTAATGAATCCATAATTTTCTCAAAATCATATTTGGAGTGTCATAGATGGTTATTCACTTTGGAAAATCTTTGTGGTGTCTCCCCTACCCCATGTACATTTGGACAATTTACATGTTCTAATGGTGTTAAGATCACTATATTTTCTATGTTATTTTAAGCCTATCTGTAACTATACAGAAAAACAGTATTTACAGTTGATATCCCTACTCCTCAGAAACACTTGAATGAATTTGAAGTAGAACTTAGCAAGTCGTTTTCAAGTATTAGTAGATTTAAATGAAATTAATAGGAAAATAATGGATACACTTCTAAAAACTGCTCAAAGATAGCTGAAAGAAAAAAGAAGTGATTGACCAATAAAATTTCTACTGAGACTAGAGAATTTATGAAGAAAAGAAGAAATGTGAAGATATATAAAAATGACGCATTAAAAAAAATTGAGTATCTCAAATTTTGTAAAATGGGGTGAAAAAGAATTGATAATGATATAAGACAGTATACTTGTGAATTAGCAAGGAAAGCTGTAGAAAAGAATAACAGTATCGAGAGTGTAAAACAACATTTTAATATTGTAAAAAAACTTATATCTGCAATTAAAAAAAGATGGAACTATTACTAAAAAAAGAGAGATGACATCATAAAAAGGGTAGAAGAGTTATATTAAGAATTATATAGTAACGAAGAACCAGTATCTCCTACATCTATTATATCATCTGAATTGCCCAGGATTTTAAATGAAGAAGTGAGACATGCAATTAAATTTATGAAGAAGGGAAAAGCTCCAGGTAATGATGGAATTATAATCAATATTTTTTTTTAAAAAAAAAAAAATGGCAATGTTATATGCCAAATGTCTAAATGATAAAGATATAACAGATGATTGGAAGAATGCAGTATTAATATTAATATTTTTAAAATGTCAATAAAGAATATATTAAAAATTACAGACCTATTAATCTTTTATTGGTTTGATACAAAATTTTTACCAAGATTATTATAACTGATCTACAGAGAATTTTGGATTTCAACCAACTAAAAGATAAACTGGATTTAAATTTGGTTTGAGAAAGAACTAATGAAAGTGAACTGCCATTATGCTTTGGATTTGTAGATTATGAAAAAGTATTTGATCCTATAAGCATTTCCTCAATGAATAAAGCATTGGATCATCAGGATATAGACACAGGATATTGTCATATTGTAAAAAATATTTATAAAAATGCAACAGCAACAATTAGATTACATAATGATACTAGGAAGGTTAACATTAAGAAGCGTGTAAATCAGGGCGATTCCATATCTCCAAAACTTTTTACAGTAGTGCTGCAAGAAATATTTTGTGGAGTAAGAAGAGAAATGGAGATTATTTACATCATTTAGATTTTGCTGTTAATGTAGTTGTTTTTTTCAAATACTGCTTCAGACCCAAAGGAAATGTTGCAAGAGTTTTCAGGTAAAAGTAAGAAAGTATGACTAAAGATAAACATTAAAATGGTTAAATTGGTATTCAATGGATTTTTTCAAAAGATAAAAAAGATTTATTATGATGTGCTAGAACAAGTTAACAATTACAAATACCTTGCTCAGTTTATTAGTACAGATGGAAACATAAAGTATAAAATTAAGCATAGAATTAAACTTGGTTGAAGTGCTTTTGGTAGAAATAACATAATATTAAAAGAAAATATGCCTATGTATTTAAAAGTGAAGCATTTTAACAAATGTGTTTTAACAGTTCTTACTTATGGATATGAGACTTGGACACTTAATAGAAGAGAATACAGAGACTACAGACTACTCACAAAGTATGGAGAAATCTATATTTGGAGTAGCAAGAAGAGATCAAAAATGCAATATATAGGTAAGAGAATAAACAGGTGTTACTAATAACATTGAAAGAATTAAAAGACTGAAGTGGAGTTGGGCTGAAAATATTTTTAAAAGAGATGATAATAGAAGGACAATTGAAATCTTAATGCCAAGAGATTGTAAAACACCCAGAAAGATTCCACATATGAAATAGATGAATGAAATAAGAAAGTATGTAGGGGTGTTGGAGAGAAGAGAGGATAGAGATCAGAGAAGATGTATTGAACTTGGAGAGATTATCAACTTGCAGTGGATTGATAATGATTGACAATAATGATGATGATAATATGCAATAATTTATCCAAAGTGAGAATTTTAATGTATTAGTTTTAAAAAATCTGAAAATGTCAGCATTATATACATCTTTTGTGTAATTGCCAGTATCCTATTAACATGACAATGGTATGAGGGAGATGACCTAGAAGTCAATAGAAATAAGAATTTTTGTTTAGCCAAGTGTTTCAGCCTGAGGAGAAATAACTAAATTCTATGGAAAAATTGTAATTACAGTAATTTCTTTAATATAAGAATAATATATAATAGTAAAAATATCAAGTCATGCATGACATGACTTAACTTAATAAGCTTTTACTGCAAATGTAATATAATGACCATGCTAATAGTTCTAAACAAGCTTTTCCAATAAATGCTGGAAGTGAAAGCATTCAGCATCTTTATCTAGAATTATCCCTATCCCCAAACCAGTTTGAAGCTAATGACTCTCATCAGTGAGGTGATACCAACTCAAATCCAACATTTATTTAATACTTAACTATTAAGTAGAAAATCTGAAATTTTCAGATATCTATATCTATCTAACTTAAATAGCCATGTGGGACTGAACTACATTCAGATACACCATGTATTAATAGCTTATCTCCTCTAGCATTTATCAGAAAAGCTTGTTTAGAGCTATAGCATGATCATTATTTTACACATATAGTATATACTTCAGCTAGATGTAATTAAAGGAGATTTGAATCCAGATTTTCAATTAAGTAATATGTCTAGAAATTAAAGGTTATAATGCAATATTTTTGTAAAACATTCATTTTAAAAACAAAAGTTACTTCATTAATAAGAGACGGACTTTGAAAACATATCATTTTTGCAAAGACAACTCTTAAAATATTTTGTTACAAAATAGCTGAAACAGTTTTCTATTTGCCAAATGTAAAATTATCTCTGTCAAATGGTAAAGTAAATAAGAATAATATTTCTCTAGTGTAATTTTGTACTACAGCCCTCTTTATGCAAAATTAGGGATGATTTTGATCTGCTTTTAAAACCCTCATGGAGGCATGCGGCCAAAGACATGTGAAAAAGTTGTTTGATCCCCAACATGCACATTTCCAACTGAACCAGCCACCGGCCCAAATCTCAACCTCTTATAAATATCTTTATGATTGTTCAGTATATATAAAGAGCCATTTACTACAGTTTAATTGATGTATTAAACTTTGGGAGGATAATAAGTTTGAAACTTATTAATTAAACTATAATAAATGGCTCTCTACATATATTGAACAATCACAAAGATATGTGTAAGAGATTGTGATCTAAGCCAACTGACGAATGGTGGTTTAGCATGAAATATAAATCTTGGGAATCATCTTTTTTTTTACATGTCTTTAGTTACACGTTTATAATTACATCCCTCTTCAAGGTGTTAGAAGTAGATAAAAACCAGTCCCTACTTAGCGTTAAAATCACACTAAAGAAATATTATTCATTCATTAAATAATCTGTAGCCGAATGTAAAATAATTATTTTTAAAATTTTAATAACAATATATAATATTTTTTTAGTTTTAATGTTTTTCTGTTTTTGATGATAAATAGTCCTAAATTTATCTTAATTTCAATAATCCTAAATTTATCTTAATTTCAATAATCCTAAATTTATCTTAATTTCAATAATATATCATTAAATTATCTTATTATTTTCTCTACTAACATTTCAAATATAAAAAAAAAATTGTCCGTTGCCTATCTAATATTTTGCTTTAATAACTTTCTTGAGTAGATAAATTTACCCAAATGACACCCAACTTCATTTTTGTAGGTAATAATTCTGTTTAAAGATGTATTTTCATGTTTTAAAACAGAAAGTATTAATATTTAAAGTGTATATCACTTAAAAAGATTACATTGTAATAAATAATGTTAATATTATCACTACATCAAAAAGTCAAAAGGTTTAATTGTAAAAATAAAATGTTGAAATATGAAGGAATATATAACATTAGACTTGCTATGTCCCACTAAAGTAAAAAAGAGTAGTTTCATCTAAACAGGTTCAAATCATTCATAATAACAAGTCCCATAGTGGTTTCTTTTACATTAATATTTTTTTCTAATTCCTGTCACATAGTGTTACGTAATAAACACATCCAGTGCCTTCCACTTATATCAATAATCTGTTCCAAAAAAACTGAATATATTTCTACATTTTGCAAATTAAGAATCATTTAGAGAATTCAATGCTTAACTGAAATATGACTTAATGGTGGTAATTCTTGTAAACTTTTATAATTTGATCCTTTCCTTTATAGTCTGCAAACAAATAACTGTTACACTTTAAAAAAACATCTTTTAAAACATTTCAGAAAAAGATGTTTCATGTTCTGCAGTTCTGTACACCAAATAAAACTAGCAAATGTAATATTATTTTCACTTGCAAGAAAATATTTAAGAGCGTTATTTTTGAGTTTTATATTTGCTCAACTTTTGTGAAAATTATTCTTTTTGCTCTTCTGTTAATTATCAAGATTTTTATGCTTGTTTCGGAATATCATTTTACATTACAACTCTGTGTTGATGTTTTATAATATTCATTGTATATAATTCAACAGATTTTTTTAACTCCAAATTTAAAAAAAAAAAAAAACAAATCTTTATAATGTAATCTCAACTAATTCATTCGGCTTTGTTTCTTTGCTGCAGACATCCTTATAAATTCATTGTAATCAAATATTACTGAAAAAGTAAAAGTTAAAATTCAAGATTTTATAATGCACCAAACCATAGTGCCTTATAAAAATCTCGAATTTCAACTTTTACCTTTTTTTGTAATATTCACTTGCAATGAACTTGTAACAATTACATTAATTAAAGAAGAATTAAATGTTTAGAAATGCTGCAGACATTGTTAATATAAAAATATGAAATTGTTAATTTTCTTATAGAAAATTAAATATTTAGTATGATAAAATATAAATATACTGAACAAATTTATGATTACAGACACACCTGTTTGATGTTAGATTGAGTGACAGACAGCAAAAATAATGAAGGTAACAGCAAGTTCATAAAAACAATGAAGGTAATATTACACACATAAAAGCTATTTATACTATTTGATTACAAGTATACTTTATATACATGGAGTTTAGTTGTAATTATAGAGGGTTTGAACACAGACTTTCAAGTTTTCTTCAGTTATCTGCTCTATCTCATGCATCCTATATGCATGACCACACACATGTGAAAAAGATAAAACATCTCCAATATACATGTTTCATGCTGGATTAGCACTGTCAGTTGGTCAAGATCATCATCTTCAAGTCAGAGTGACTTAAAGTCAAGAAAGACAATAATATTAGCATCAACAAGGGATTTTGGCATTTCATCATCAGATTTTTAATAGTATGTATGGCTAAAGAATTGGAGCATGAAGTAGATTAAAAAATGTCCATTAAAGTTTGAAGATTTACTATCTTAATATAAACTGAGCACTAGTTATATATGTGTGTGGGATATTACATGGACTAGTGATGAATTCTTGCTCAGTATGAAGTACATATAATGGAGATCATTTATCTTTTTTACATGTGGATGTTCATGTGTATCAGTTGTATGAGATAGTGTGGATAGTTGAAGACTGATGAAAGTCTGTGTTCAAATCCCCTATAATTAAAAGCTCTTTATGAAACTGAGAATAAACTTAATTAAGAAAATTTAAATGTTCATTAAAAAGACAACGCATAAATGCAATACATTTTATAAAAATATTGTATACTGATATTGAGAATAAATTTTATAAAACCACTAAAACCTCACATGATCATCATTTCCTATGCTTAGACAAAGTATTACAACAGCAGCTAATCATCACACCCATTGATTACTCTGGCTTGCAATGAGTCACAATAGTGTATGGAGAGTTTTACCTGTTTTAATAACAGTCATAAGTAAGCATAAGAAATGGTGATCATGTGATGTTTATTGGCTTAAAACCAATCCTGCTTAATAGGATAGTGGTGGATATGGTTATTAAAGAACCACAGACACCAAAATGTATAGGTATTGAATTGAGTTCAGACCTATATGATTATATATTGAGAATAATATTGTGTTTTCAATTTAAGACTCATAGTTTTATAGTTAAGTAGAGATAAAAGGTGGTTGTTGGAGTGTTGCATTAGATCCTAAGATCTAGGAGCAGCACTCTCAGATCCAAGGCTCCTCACTGATGAAGGCCATAAGCCATAAACTAGTCTGGGGATATTGGATGAGTAGGCACTGGATGGGAATTTTATGCACAAGCCTTCTGGCAGCCATTGATTACTCTGGCATGCACTGAGTGGCAATACTGTTTGGAGAGTTTTGCCTGTTTAATAAGCATAAGAAAAAGTGATTTAGTAGCTTTATACCAATTCTAATCACAGGATGATGCTGACTGGTGCTTTTAAAAGACAAAAACACCAAAATATATAAATACTGAACTGGGTTCAGATTTATATGATTATAGAAGTAAATGAGATTGGATTGAAAACATAGTTTTATACTTAATCAAGTAGAAAGAAGGTGACTACTGGAGGGTTGCATTAGATCATAAGAACTAGGTACAGTGCTCTCAAATCCAAATGCCTCATTGATGAAATCTACACACTAGAAGCTAGGCTAGGGATATCGGATGAGTAGGCATGAGGTAGGAATTTTATGCACAAACTTTTATCATCCATTTATTACTAAGGCTTGCACTTGATGGCACTATTCTCTGATGAGTTTTCTACTTCAAATGAATTTTATGGAAGCTCTCGTCAGTTTACTTTATAAAGATGAGCTCAAAGACCCTCTAACAAGTGTCATATTAATTGTTTTTATGAGGACGATATGGCTAATAATAGAATACAAGATAAAGATGCAATTAAATATCACATTGAAAAGTTTTATAAAATAAGTACATGAAGAAAAAATGAAAAGCAATATTTCAAAATATCAACTAAACAGAGCAATGAGATAGCATGTTACAAAAGTGAAAATATTTTTGATTTACAAATTGGTTTGTTCAGACATTGCAATATTAATTTCTAATGTATCAATGTTGTTTTGACTAGTATTTATTTTATTGGACTTCAACACTCAATGATGGCTTTTATTGTTGCTTTGAGATGTATTGAGAGGTTTTTTTTGGTAATGAGGTTGTTTTGCAAATCATAAAAATATGAATAAAAATATGAAAGATATATTTATAAATATGTTTTAATTACTTGCTGAAAAAACCATTGAAATGTATAAAAATTATATTAAAAAATGCATTTAGATATTTTAAGAGATAACATTTAATAAATTAGCATCTGTTATTTTTTCTATCTAAATAATTTAATTTAGATAATTTTAATTAAATTACATTTTAATAATGTGAATCATTAAAAAATGTTAATAGTCAAATTATTATTGATAAATAGATAAAATATAATCAAATGGTTTTAATGCTCAGGAGTTGCTAAAAGTTTGAACATCAGAAGTAACAAGCAGAGGTGAGATCCATGGTCTCTGCCCCCAGGCTCTAGAGATCAGAAGTTTACCACTGGATTAGACAGTGAAGGGCATAAAATGGATACAATTCAAAAACAAATAAGCATAACAAAGCTACAGTTTGCACAATACATTGGAGTAATTAATAAATGCTAAAAAATCATCATCATCATCTTCAGTGATTATCATTCCACTGCAGGATGATCTTCTCTTCAAGGTGGATCCATCTTTTCTGTCTGACCTCCAGACTCAATTCTCCACATCATGCTGAAACACTTTCTTATTTTCATCCATCCATCTCACATGATGTCTCCTTCTAGAATTCATATAATCTTTTACAATCCAGTTTAACATTTCAACATTTTATCTATTATTATCTTTTCTAGAAATATGCCCAGCCCAGCCTTACTTCAGTCTCTTAATTATTTCAATGATTCTAGTAACACCTGTTTGTTTCTTGCCCATGTATTTTATTTTCCATCTCTTCTTGTTACTTCTGACATGCATCTCTCCATACTCTGTTGAATGGTCTGAAATTTCTGTATTGCTCTTTTATTAAGAGTCCAAATCTCAGATTCAGAAATAAAAACTGGCAACATATTTTTCTTAAATTATTCTTTTTCAAACACATAGGCATGTTTGTTTTTAATATTAAGTTATTTCTACCAAAATCCCTTCATCCAAAAGTAATTCTATGATTAATTTTACCCATTACATTTTCATCCATAGTAAAAATATGATGATGATATTTATAGTGTTATCTTTTTTCAGTCATCCTTATCATTCTTTATTTTCTTCTATGCCAAAGAATAGTGCCTGTTAAATCCCTATCCAATATTATCCTATTCATATCTCCAGACTAGTTGTTGGTTTACAATCTTCATCAGAAAGGAGTGGTAGCTTAGTAATAAGAAGAGGGTAAATTATGACTTATAGAGAAAAGATGCTTAGATCCACAACCTCTCACTAATGTAATCATAGAGAAAAAAAATGTCAGGGAATATGAATAGGACATTATGGATAAGAAATATAATATGCACTATGATCTAGAATCTATTTAATTACCTAATCTCTCAATAAGTGAGAGAACTGTAGTAGTCTGATGTCCTACTGAAAATATTTGCTAACATTTCAGTAACAGCATCATAAATGTCTATTGTTTTTTCTTTCTAATCTTGTTTTCAAAACTGATATTTGATTTCTGATGTAGCATAAGTTATTGTTATTTTTTAATTTTCTAAATGCTTTAATTTAACTCTTTAGTAGTTCAAAATCCCTATTGGCAGATTCAATTAAAGTTCCACACTTTTGATTGGTCAATTACAGAATTGGCAGTAAACATATATTTATCTTTTGAAAGTATATTTGTTTTAGTTTAGTTTCTAAAATGCAAATTTATTTTTTTGAAAAAATCAATTTCTATTTATAATTGATGAAAATAATTTATAGCAGTAAACATAAAACTATTTTATCCAATTACAAATTGAAGCCATACATTGTTGATGTTTCTTTGTCAATTTGCCTTCATGTAAAAGTAAACATTTTCTACTAAAATCTGAATTCTTTTTCTAAAAGAATTTATATTTCATACATATTTTGTAAAAAAATCATCAATGTGTCAGAAAAAGGTCCTAAGACATATTTTCACTTGAAAAGTCAAAATAAAAAATTGAACTGTCAAAATGTATTGACAGTTGAACTCTGATGGAAAACAGAAGAAACAACAAATCAGAGACTTGAAAGACAGTGATTACATCATTGTTATACCATTAAATTTAAATATTATTAGTTGTGAATAAAGTCTAAAGGTGGTAGCATCATTTAGTATAATTTTCTTGATAAAATAATTATAATATCAGCAAACTAACATTAAAAATAGTGATTTGAAAGTGAGGTAAAGTTGCATATGAAAATGACCATAACATACAGTTTACATGTGAATTTAAAAAATCTGTTCATTTGTTTGTTAATTTATTTTAAATACATTTTATAATCAAAATTTAACAAACTTTTATCAAGTGAATTTCCTTACAATTTTGTACAACGGCATTGCAATATGACAAGAAAATATTTCAAGTTTGTTCCTTGGTTTGTTTACTGTGAAGGTGGTGACAAGCCAAATTTTGAAGATGGTTTAATAATGGTTCAGTAAGTTTTCAATGATGCATTGGGAGGGTGTTAAATACTTCCACTAATAAAGGGATTAATGATGAATTAAAATAGAATTGGAAACAAATATTACTTCTTTTAAAATGAATGAAATTTCATTTTCTTTTGACTGCAAATTTTCTTCTTATAAAATGCTTGTTTAATAGAGAAAATAAAATTAGGGTTGATTTTGTTAATGTGCTGTGAGTATGTCTGCAACAATATTTGTAGTCTTCATTTTAAGTAAAAATAATTACAAAACATTCCTGAATATTAAAAATCATATGCATAATCTTATTTTATAACAAATATTTTTTTATTTGCTGCGCATTGAAAAGTCAAAAAGTAATTGTTTTGCTTACCCACAAATGGATTTTTATAATTAACTTGAAGTAATAGCATAGGATGTTCAGAAATTAAAATATTCAATGACCATCTTAAAACAAGTAATTGAATTCATTAATTAATTAACCCTTTCACTGCTGATTATATTATTGGTCGCACGAGATAAAAATCAAAACTTTTAATTGGCCAATTCACAAACTAAAGTGTCAATTAACAATGTCAATTGTCAAAATATATTCACCTTTTATTATTATATTCACTTTAGTTTTACTTGTAAAAAGTATATTAATAATTTGTCAGATTATGAAAGTGAACGAAAGTTTGTTCAAAAATAAATTTTGATTTATAATTTAAAAAATTTTCAATAGCAGCTGAAATGAAAAGAAGCTGTCAATCTCTAATTGCACGTCATGATTTCTTCTGCCCACTTTGCAATAAATAAATAATTCTTGCTAAAATCTTAACTATTTTTGTAAAATAATATTTATTTTTGGCATATTTTATGAAAATAATATATATTTCATCAAAAAATACTCTAAAACATTCATTTATCATTTTCAAAATAAAACAAAAACCGTTCGTAACTCTTTACTTTTTGGCAGCCATTTTCTTTGTTGACAAAATTTAAACAGCCAATAAGATTCAGAAAAGATGGTGAGAAGATGGCGCTTTGGTTTTGTTTGACATATATGGTCATTTTTATTGATTTTTTACTTGTAAAATAATTTAAGAGAGGGCAGCATCTTACAGAACTTTTTTCTTCTAAAAAATGACATCACAACCATAAATGTAGTACAAAAACTGAATGATTTACAGTGACATCAAGTTACCTCATTTTTAAATGAATAAATCAGACTAAGAGACACTGCATGTTTTTATTTCAAGTTAAATATAAAAATGCCAATTGTGATTTAAGAAAATTATTTTTTGGCTTTTTAATACAAACTAAAAAAAACATTTATTATTCATCTGCAAATGTATTTAGAAACTTTTGCTTCTGAATTTTCACTTTCATCATTGCATTTAGACGTTCTTCATTATTTGATATGAGAAACATAGTTTATATAAACTTAATATTTTAAAATTACACCTAGCAAAATGTATACTCTTCTATGCACACTAACATATATAAAAATATGTAAAACTGCACAATAGTGTTACTTTTTTAGAAGCTAATCTCAAATTCAAACTATTAGCCTTTAAACTTGTACATAAGCCCATATTTTAACCTAAGTATGATCAGTTTGAATTGGACTACAACAAGACAATATATCTAGAAATTCTGAAATTTCTGTAACAGCTTTCTTTTTATTAATTATATTCTGCTTCCACTTTTATGTGTGTTTTATAGATAAATTTAATTACATGTAACCTAATTTAAAACAATGATTATGCATACTGTTTTATTTTGTACTGAACACAGTGAAAAAAAATTAAGCTGTCCAGATAAGTCAACTGTCATATTGTGAAATCTGTTTATTTATTGACTTTACAGAAAAATATAGCCTTAATAAGCCAAAAAAGACAATAGTCTATCCAGAATGTTTAAATTTTATACCCAGTGCAAAAGATGTCTTACTCACCTGACAGTAGTTGTTTCATGAGGTCTTTTACTTCCACCTTTTTTGTTACCTTGTATTAAAAAATAATTAGCTCAGTAATCATTTGTTTATAGTTTGATTATTGGATGTATTGATAAAGTGCCTACTTACAAAAATCTTTAAGTGCGCTTGGATATTGCCATGTAAGTCATGAAAAATTTTTCAACCACTGTTTTACTTGGAATACAATGTTGCTATCATGGTAAGGAATTGTGCTAACTGTTACAGTGCATTATACATATATAGGATAATTAATTTAACGCAAAAAAACCATTAAAACATAAGTCTTATTCACCAATGTCAGACGATAATATTTTATGTCATCTCTCCTTTTATTTATTTATTTATTAAAAATAGATATTTATTAGAAACTATTGAGAGTAACTAGTTGTGCATGTATGTAAATTCTTGATGCTAGTGTACCAAAATCACTGTCGAGTCGTGTAACACTTGAGCTTCGACAGACATTGATGCGTGTTCACTTATCTGGTAGGGTGACTTTGTCCCAGGTTTCTTGCCAAAGCCATCCGGTGCCAACAGTCGGTCTCTGTCCCTAAAATGCCTGAGCAACTTCGTAAAGATGTTGTAGACGTTAGTAGATACATGTCTGAAGATATAAATTGCTCATTTAATGATCGATTTTGGATGAATAAATACATTGCTTATAATTACTTGTATAAAATATTAAACTTACTAGAGTTTATATAACGCGTAAAGAAAGTTTGTGTTCTATGCGGGTTCGAATTCCTTGTAACATGCATGACAGAAGCAAGTCCAATCCACAGAACATCTGAATTTAATATACGGGGAAATAATTTTATGTTTTACCACAAATAAGACTAAAAACAAAAACAAAAAATTAAAATATTCAAGTGAATATATATTTTTTTCCTCTCAGAAGTTCTACATTTTAGACTACATTACATCTCTATAATTTAAAACCTTATACAGGTTGAAAACAAAATGCAGGAATTTAATTTTTGCTATTATTATGAACTATTTTTGAAATACAAAGACGCTATTATAAGTCAACTCCAAGTAAGGAGTTTAATGAAGTCGTATACTACATATTGTCGGAGAATTCTTTTATTTTTACTTTTATAACACTTCCTGAAATGATTTATTAAAAAGACGTAAAAATTACTACTGCAATTAGGAGGAAAAAATAATGGGAAAAAATGCAGTTTTAATGGCTTATTTAAAAATCTTTATTACTGTTATTGTTTTTACTGTTTCCGATTATAGTAAAATAATGTAGGATGTCTTCCATATGTCTTGTCATATGTAAACTTATTTCAGAGATTAAAAGCAGGTGCATTTTATAATTTATCGTATATGGCGAATCACGTTTTATTTTTTTTTGATTATTTGAGAATAAATGTGTTAAAATGATGTGTGCCTCAATATATATTAGTTATGGCCTTTTCTGATAATCATGTCGTAATATAGGATTTTAATTTGTTAAAATAAGAACAGATCCCTATTCTAGTATTACTACTGCATGTTTAATTAAGTAATCATTGATTATCGTAACATTTATTTGTATTCTCATTCTGAGATTGATTTCTAGCTTTCGTCTTTATCAATGAGGCTTTGAGACTTTAAAAACAATGGGACCAGGTATATAGAAACCATCTTTAAATGCATTTTATTACTCAAGTTAAAATTCTGAAATTAAAATGAGTCTAAGATTTTGAACTCCAATTAAATTCACTTGAATTATCATAACTCCAATTCTCTTCTATATATCTTAATACCAGTACTTGATGGCGGGTTGTTTGATGCGTGAATGTATTTGTTTAAACTTTGAATCCCAAAGTTTTATTGACAAATGCAAAATTGGAAACCAAGTACAATAATGTGTTTGGTAATACTCCTAGCCAGGAGTATAAAATGTCTACAATTTATAAAAAAATACCGTACTAAAATATAATAGTTATTAAATTGAAGTCAGAATCGACATAACTATTCAACTAGAGTTGACTTAAATTTCAAAACTTAGACTCATTTAAATTTATGTTTTTTGTTTGAATATAATTCAGTTAAAAGTGTTTGTGGAATGTTTGACTGCTCTCCACCCAATTTTGAATCTAATTGCCTCATTGGTAAAGACAAGAGCCCAAATAAGTATGTAGCTGGGTACTTGAGTGCAACAAAACACTCATTACTTTTTTTGGTAATCAATCATTACTCAAGGTTAATATACATGATGGTAGAGTAGAGATTTGCTTTTGTTTTGTCATGTTACATAGGATAAAATATTAGGTTATTTGCAATTAATATTTAAACATGTTGTTAGCCTGAATTTATTTTAAAAAAGAGGAGTTTTATAATTTGATTGTGATTTTCCAGTTAGTTGTTCTATCCCCCAATCCAGTTACTTAGCAAACAATGTAGATAATTAAATATCTGCTTGTTTATGTTTGGACAGTAATTTCAAAAAATAACTTTTACTTGTTAGATAAGTATAAATGTGCTAACAGATACATGAAGGTTAATGCTCTCATCATATGCCATGTTTTATTTTTTTATAAATTTTCAATTAACCAAAACATAAACTGACATTTTCTTTTATTTTATATGTTGATATTTTTTGAAAATGTTCAAGCATTCACTGCTGTATAAAATGTTTGTTTGATACAAAACTCAATAATTTGGATTTAACTTCTTGTTAATTTAAATTTATAAATCACATTTGACTTTTTCAAATATTTAAAAACAGATATGTAGTTGAGAATAGAAAATAAACATCGCCAACAGTGCTAGTATAAATACTGTTTCAGAAAATGAACAAATTCTTTTTTATTTTATTAATCTATAATAGTTGATTTATGGAAGTAAAAGAAGATCCACTACACTTCAAATCCAATTTCTTATAAGAAATTAAACTCAAAGAGCTATTTTATAGGTGTGAGAATGTAAAAAACAGCATTTTTAGCAAATAATAATCAATCATCTTCAAAAAGATATATATATATATGTATATTATATTTAATATTTTTTATAGTTATATGATGCAAATAAAGTCTTTTATTAATCTCATTACTTAAGGTCTAGTAGTTTTCCCTTAAGACCTTAACTTTAACATTGATGAATGATATTTTGTCAAAATGTCAGGCATTTAAGAAACAAAATAATACTCAGTTTAACACACAATTTTATTTTTACTGACTGTTTCAATTCTTGGATGATGAATGGACATGGAAATATGAATTTAAGCTTGATACTGAAGGTGTTAAAATTCTTCTCGAAGAGCAAAACCAGAATAAAAAAATAAGGAGACAATTTTGATAAATAGAAATAAAATGAATATAATTCATAAACAAAGTGCTAAAGTTAAAATTCAGGATTCAAGAGATTTGATTTGATGCCATTTGCTTCTGTTAAGTTTTTTGAATTTAACAACAGTTGAGGAGGGTTAAGGAATTAACTGAAAGTATTTCTGTAAATTGAAAGACTGTATATAATAGTTAATTACCATAACATTCATTATTGTTATATATATATATTTTAATGTTTTCCTTTTTGCTAGGCCTCTACACGCTAATATAAACTGCGTGTGAGTTGATCAAGCTATGTCAAAAAAGAAGAGTTATATTTCTATTCTAAAAACATAGCTATATTTCCTGATCAACTCGGCCTATTAATTGTTGAGAATTGTGCTATTGACAAAATCAGCTTTTAATTTATTTAATCTGGGCACCAGAATTCCTAAGAATTCACTGAAATCGTCATATAACATCTCACAAATAAAAAAAACTTTTAAACTAATCGGTATTACATCATACCGTAACGAGAATTATTTTTTTTAAGATTATTATTCCTGGGTTTATTCAAACATATTGGCAAAGGTAAATTACATTTTTAAATCTTATTAAACTACTAATAGATTTAATAATAAAAAATAATAATTATTATTAATAACGCACAAATGAAAAAGATTGATAAAAGTAAAATCTCTTTTATTCTAACAAATGGAAATATTTAACGTTAAATTGTTAATTAAACTGGAGAGAACACACACTAATTCGGATATAAATCAATTAATAAAAAAAACAATTTCACAATTACAGTTCACTTCCAAATTTCTTCTAGAAAGTTCCTAAAATCAATGTCCCTTGCACAAGAAAATTAATGTCTCTATCGGGATTGTTTAAACATATTTTTAAAATTTGTTTGCAAACATTTAATTTTGTCACAATCGGGAATAATGAATCATAGCTTACCAGTAAGTTTTGAGAATTCATGAAGATTGTAGCTTACTATGCATAGTTTTTTGGGTTAGAATTGAGCTCGGCCTTTGATTATTAGTTGATCTTGTAGTCCGTTCCAAAAGCTAGTCCAGAGGCTTTCCTAGTATCCATCTTCTTAATGATGTCAGCTAAAGCTCTGGTCTACTCCTGCATGAAGGATTATTTCATCGTGAAGTGGTCTTGGATTTAATAATCAAAAACCAGCCAAAGGAAAACAGAAAAACAAGACGTTCCTCCAACCGAATCCCTCCTTTTTATACTAGAGGTCCCATTGTCAGACTTCTGCACATGCTAATATCATGGCATTTTGTGTTTATAATCTTATACAGTCTTTATCATTTTTCAATTACTAAGTTCTCATTTTTTTCTATCAAGTTTTTCAGCCATGTTTAATTAGCTAAAATATTTTTCTTTTAGCTTATCTTTTTACTTGCTTTTGGAATTCTTTTGTTCTCTCTAATTCTACTTTTATTTCCAGTTAAGTAAAAAAAAATACGAAAGAAAAATTTAACTTTCATTGTATGTTATTTTTTTTTTTAAAAAAAAAAAAATTAGTCAAAAAAAAATCTAAATTTACTTTTATTTTTTTTACCTTTTACCAAATGCCAATATATTTGCAATGTATATAAATAAACATTACAATATATATGACTGCAGAAAGGAGTTTTCTATTAACTGAAAGGAGACCCTTTGATTCCTCTTAGAGGCCTTAAAGGAACCGAGCAGGGCAAATTCCTAATGTCCACTCCATACATTCTTGTTGTTGCAGCTGTTATTACTATGTGATTATTCATATAGTATACGAACATGGATGGGCTACTCACCAACATGCATTAGCCAGTGTGGTGAGTTTATTGGCTTTTTACCTCCGAGTTTAAGATCAAGAAACACCATGGTCTTTCTTCTCAGTGCCTGATAAGGCAGAATGAATGTTTGTGTAAATGATAAATATTTTTCCAATACATATATACAATTATGACAGACAAAAATAAAGCATGGCCCTTATTCCCAGGAGGCTGTAAAGTCACCAACCAAGGCAGCGGTTGGTGGCCAAAGGCAGAGGGTGCTAAGAATCCCCTGATTGTGGACTCAGGCTGCCATTTGATGATGACTTTTTATTTAGGTACTTACGACTGCAGATCACTTTCAAGTGAAGGAAGATTGCAAGAATTAGAAGAAGAATTGTTTTATATTAAATGGGACATTAGTTAGAAGAAAAGGTGAAGAAACAATTCATTTAAAAAGTGGACATATACTCTATTATAAAGGCACAAATATTGGAAATACAAGTGGAGTAGGATTCATTATAAATAAAAAGTGGAAGAACAATATTGTGGAGATTGATGGGTTATCGGACAGAGTTGCAAGATTAGTTATACAACTTAATAGCAGATACCAAATGCAGATAATTCAGGTTTATGCCCCAACAAGTTCTCATAGTGATGAAGTAGTAAAAGATTTTTATATGGATGTACAAAAGGCTTTTGATCAGAGTAAACAACATTTTAAAATTGTTATGGGAGACTTTAATGCTAGAATTGGTAGACAAATGAAAGATGAAATTGCTGTAGGTAATTTTGGTTATGGTAATAGAAATGAGAGAGGACATAGACTTGTGGAGTTTGCAGAAAAAGAAAAACTTTATATTATGAATTCATTTTTTGAGAAAAATGTTAAAAGGAAATGGACATGGAAGCATCCAAATGAAGGTACAGCAGAATTGGATTATATTTTGACTAACAGGAAATACATATTTCAAGATTGTAATGTTCTTAATAAATTTAACACAGGAAGTGATCATCGATTAGTTAGGTGTAAGTTACGTGTTAATGTAAAACTAGAGAGACAAAAATTATTAAGAAAAACAATATTTACAGTTGATATTCCTAATCTTCAGAAACATTCTAATGAATTTAAATTAGAACTTACAAATAGGTTTCAAGTGTTAGGAGATTTTGAACATGATTCAGATTTGAATGAAATTAATATGAAAATAACTGATACACTTTTAAAAACTGCAACAAAGATAGCTGGTAGAAAAAAGCAGCAATTGGCTAATAAAATTTCTACTGAGACTAGAGAATTTATGAAGAATAAAAGGAATATGAAGATATACAAAAATGATGTATTTAAAAGAATTGAATATCTCGAATTTTGTAAAATGGTACGGAAAAGAGTTGAAAATGATATAAGAAAGTATAACTGTGAAATAGCAAGGAAAGCTGTAGAAGAAAATAAAAGTCTCAAGAATGTTAAACAATATTTTGGTATTGGTAGGAAATTTATATCTGCAATAAGAAAAAAAGATGGAATTATTACTAAAAAGAGAGATGACATCATGAAATTGGTAGAAGATTTTTATCAAGAATTATATAGTAATAAAGAACAAGTACCTCCTATATCTATTACATCTTCCGAATTGCCCAGAATTTTAAATGAAGAAGTGAGACATGCAATTAAATGTATGAAGAAAGGAAAGGCTCCAGGAAATGATGGAATTGTAATTGATATATTAAAAGAAGCAGGAGAAGAAATAGAAACAATTTTAGCAAAGTTATATACCAAATGTCTAAATGATAAAGATGTACTGGAAGATTGGAAGAATGCAGTAATAATATTAATATTTAAAAAAGGTGATAAAGAAGATATTAGAAATTACAGACCTATCAGCCTTTTATCAATTTTATATAAAATTTTTACCAAGATAATTACAACTCGTCTACAGAGAACTTTGGATTTCCACCAACCATGAGAACAAGCTGGATTTAAAAGTGGTTTTAGTACAATAGATCATATCCAGGTATTGAGAGAAGTCATAGAAAGGACAAATGAATATGAGTTGTCATTATGTTTTGGATTTGTAGATTATGAAAAGGCATTTGATTCTATACACATTTCTTCAGTGATTAAAGCATTGGATCATCAAGGTATAGATCCAGATATTGTCATATTTTAAAGAATATTTATAAAAATGCAACAGCAACAATTAGATTACATAATGATACTGGAAAAATCAACATTGAGAAAGGTGTAAGACAAGGTGACTCCATATCTCCAAAACTTTTTACAGCAGTGCTGCAAGAAATATTTTGTGGATTAAAATGGGAAACTAAAGGAATGAAAGTAAATGGAGAGTATTTAAGTCATTTAGATTTTACAGATGATGTAGTTGTTTTTGCAAATAATGCTTCAGAGCTGCAGGAAATGTTGCAGGAGTTAGCAGATGAAAGTAGAAAAGTAGGACTAAAGATAAATGTTAAAAAGACTAAAGTAATGTTTAATCGATTTGCTCAAAATATGAAAATAAAGATTGATTATGAAGAATTAGAAGAAGTTAACAATTACAAATACCTTGGTCAGATTATTAATACAGATGGAAACATAATGGAGGAAATTAATCATAGAATTAAACTTGGTTGGAGTGCTTTTGGTAGAAATAACTTGATACTAAAAGGAAATATGCCTATGTGTTTGAAAAGAATGGTTTTTAACAAATGTGTTTTACCAGTTCTTACTTATGGATCTGAGACTTGGACACTTAATAGAAGAGCAATACAGAGACTTCAGACCACTCAAAGGAGTATGGAGAGATTTATGTTGGGAGTAACAAGAAGAGATCGAAAACGCAATGTATGGGTAAGACAACAAACAGGCGTTACTGATCTTATTGAAAAAATTAAAAGAGTAAAATGGAGTTGGGCTGGACATATTGCTAGAAGAAATGATAATAGATGGACATTTGAAATTTTAAACTGGATTCCAAGAGATTGTAAAAGACCCAGAAAGAGACCACATGTGAGATGGATGGATGAAATAAGAAAATGTACAGGGGTGTTGTGGAAAAGAGAAGCTAAAAATCGGAGAAGATGGATTAAACTTGGAGAGACCTTCATCCTGCAGTGGATTGATAATGGTTAATGATGATATATATATAATACAAATAAAATGTCTGTTAATTAAAAATATTGTAATAACAATAAAAATAATAAATATAATGATAATTAACTAACTATTATATACAGTTTTTCAATCCACAAAAGTACTTTTGTTTAATTATTTAACCCTCTTCAAGTGCCAAAAAACCTTCTGCAGATTGAAAGACTGTATATAATAGTTAATTACCATTATATTTATTATTTTTATTTTTGTTATATATATATAGATTAATATTATTAACCTCAATGGCAGCCATTTTGAGTTTGAATTTATTGCAATCATAATGGAAGGCCAAAATATATTCCATGGTAGCTTCCTGATAATGCAAAAGCCATATAACCATGAAACTTAGTTCAAAGGTCAATTAATACTAAATGTAATGTGATTATCACATTCATTGACAAAATCACAGGATAATTACAAGTTATATCCCAGGTTCAATTCCTATCGCTACTATATTACACTATTTATTTTTCAGAAATTATTTAGATATGAACTATAAAGAAAATAGTTCTGGCTATAATTTGATAATGAGATTCATATTTCATTCACTCTTACGCCTTACATATTTACAATCACAATAAACTAATGAACAACATAAATATTTCTCATCCAACCATTTAGAAGACGTAAAGAAAAACGAGCTAGTGGAATAAATTTATCTTTATTAGCTGCTATTAATTCATAAGTAACTTTAATAACAAATAAGTTATAATTTTTTTAATCACATAAACAACATAATATAATATAATACTATTGTGGCAATATGTAAAAACTATGCAACTTACATAATATTTTGTTAATCTTTAGAAACAGAAATAAAATATGAGGAGCTGACGAAAAAGAGGTGAGGGGGATACGTAAAAAAACGTAAGCTTGGAACATTTTATTAAAATTAAAGTACATTATCGATTTTTCTTTTTATAAAAATTAAAAAATAAAAGAAAGAAAAAAAAACTTTTTTAACTAAATGTTTATCAGAATCCTCTGAAGTAATTAATTCAGATTTATTATACGCTGATTCAGCATTAAATTTATAATCAGACTTTAATACTCGTTTAAATTTAGAAGACCGTTTTGCTTTCTTAAGTAAAAAGGCCAATCAATACTGCCTAAAGAGTTTTAGATTAGGAACCATATGTAGCAATGAAGCTAAATATAGTTTTCTAAAAAAAAATATGGATCTTTGTTTAATGACAAACTTTTGAAGGTAAAGCAATACAATTAATTAGTGATTCAAGTTATTTTTTTCTGAAAAACTAAATAAAGAATGTTACAATTTATATCAAAAATACATGCAGACATCACTCTTATCCAAAGCCCCGATGAATATTCTTGAGATGTGGAATAGTGTGTTGATAAGTATTTCTTGAAATGTGTTAATTTTATTAGTTTGAGTTTTAAAACATCGTAAGATCTCATTTTCTTTATAATTACACAAGCTGTTAAAACAGTAATAAAATTATTTTTCATAAAATAGCGTCACCTAGTATAAGCTCTAATAATCCATAGATGCTAGAACATGTGCATCTTAATCCCTATCTGATGTTTTATCCAAATCCCTTGTTAATGTTAAAGATTTGTATATGTGATCTTCAAATTTTCAATGATATGGATGGCTAAAAAGTTGGAGGGTGGAGTACATTTAAGCTGCCCATTAAAGATTGAAGATTTGTTAGCTTAATATAAACTGAGCATTCATTATATATGTGTATATGAGATGATGATCTGGACCAAATGATGAATGCTGGTTCAACACAATATACATATATTGGAGATCATTTATCTTTTTTACATGTGATGGTAATGTATATCGGTTGTATGAGATAGAGTGGATAGCTAAAAGGAGCTTGAAGGTCTGTGTTCAAATCTATATTACATCTAAACTCCAGCTATATTATCAAGCATTGGTGGTCAAGAGATCAGTGCAATTGCCTCACAAGCACTTGTCCCGGGTTAGCAGTTTCCCATGCGGGCCAATGCTATGACACATGAAAAAAAACTCCAGCTATATTAATTATGTGTGTATTGTAAATATTGCAACTTAATAATAGTATAAACAATTTTTAATATCTTATTATCCTTATAAATAGAAAAATGGGCATAAATTTTGAGGTCCAACACAGATTGTAATAGGCTTTAGTTATTTTTAATAGGTTAAAATATGGAGCATTTTGTCACAGGGCATAGCTACTGCTAATAAGTTATTTGTACTTACAGCTATTATTTTAGCTACTTTATAGTAAGAAAGAGAAATTTACATCCTATCAGCATTATCTTTAATATCTTTCATTTAAGGATACTCCCTAAGAATACAAAAATATAAAACAATCAATATGGCTTTTATCATGCTCAATATGATACCAAAGATTTCACAACATCACACTTTTATTTTATTGGAGATATAAACAAATAAATAATGAATGATTTTGTAAAAGATTGTTTATGTTAGAATAGAGAATGGCTCACATGGAAGAGATAAATCCGATCTATGTTATAAGGATTATCTCAAAGACAAACTAAGAAAGTACAATGCCAATTGCTTTCATTGTACACTGCAGAGAATAAAGTACATTGAAGCGCTACAATCAGACATGCTATTTCAGAAAAAAAAATGTCTGCTGAAGAAATTAAAAAACAGTGTCATAAAATAACAAACAGGAAAACGGGATAGCAGGTTATATATGGAACACACTTGTAGTCCAAAATTCATTCCAATCCTCATGTTAAGAGCAGTCTTTTTTCTTTTCTTTTCGTGAAATTTTAATGGCCATTATCTTATACTTAAAATTCTCACACATCTATAGTATTAATGTCTGACTATTAATTCTTATAATAATTTGAGTATTAAATAATAACCAGATCTGTCTTCTAAGTTAAAGTAACAAAGACAAGTTGTATTATTGTTAGGTAATTGGCTGGGTCTTTTGTAACCTGTTAGCTGGAAAATATACCTAAAAATATTATATGGAGATTTTCATTTGCATTTAATGCTCAAGCATGTATAGATGTGTGCCCATAAGTGTTAACAGCGAAATGGTGCAAAAAAAGATATCAGAATAATCAAAATTTATCAACAAGAGATGGTTTTCATTTCTTGCTTTAACTTTTACATAAAAATAATGCCTCTTTTTTATTGATAGAACTGTTCAAACTGATACAGGTGTAACTTTATGAAGCAAAATATTCGCACTCAGTTGGAATTCGAATCCACGAGATTGATAATGAAGTGCAAATATGGCTTTATTAGAAATTATGGACTGATCAACTGCGCCTGTTTAATTGCGTTTTTATTTAAATAGATTTTAGACATTGATAATTAAAAAATCTTTTTTCATACAATACATGCGTCTTGTTATTTACTATTGCGTTGTGCGTGCACTGGCTCAACAACTATGAATTAATTTAATTTAAAAATAAAAGTATGAGTTTTTATGCTTGTTAATCACTAAAGAATAAAATTTAACCTTTGAGGTTTTTATTTCACAATATAATTTAATAGCTACTTTTAGTCTACCATGTTAAATCCCCAATCAAATCCATGAGGATGTAAATAAAAAAATTGTTCTAAAAAAATGTCAACGTTTTACTTAACAAGGTTAAAATTATAAATTTACAAACGTTTTGGGTTTCAAAACTTCAAAGTTTTATTTAGTAAAAAGTTAATTGCATTTTATAAAAGCATATAATACTTTGTAGTGTTTTTCTTTTGATAGATACGTATGCAAGTATATAGAGAAATAACCAATCATATATATGTAAAATTAACGTTGATATTGGTGTAAGTCAGAAATTCTATATCGAAACATTTTTACGGCCATCTTATGAAAAGATGTCATGGATTAAAGTGAATAAAAAATATAAACATGATTATTTAAGTTTTCTAGATTTTGTAGTTGAAGATTTTTCTAAGTTATGAACTTAGAAAAACTAAAACCAAAAAGTACATCGCAGAAAAAGGTAAAAGTAATGTTTAAGGGATTAATTACTTGATGGACTATTTCTATCACGTAATATTAAGAACTGAATGTCTTTAGAAAGATTTTAAACTTTATTTACACTTCCCAAATAAACTCAACTGTTAGTAATAGCACTCAAATTAGAATTTAACAGAACATTTTGAGAGGTATTATTCCAACAAATAATTAATACAAAAATGCTATGGTCACAAACCTTCAGACAAACACTACTATTCAGGGGAGTTTCACAAAAAAAAAAAAAAGAAAAAGAAAAGAAACATTGATAATTATGAAATAGAAGAAATTAAAAAATATCTTTGGTCAGATTATCAGGACTGGTGGAAACAAAGTTTAAACTTTATTATTGAATTAAACGTCAAATTTTGGTAGAAATAATTTAATGATTAAAAAAAAATGTGTTTTAAAAAGGTTTCTTGTAGATGTATTTTACCACTTTTTATATCTAAATTATAACTTGCATATATGCTAGAAGAATGTTTCAAAAGATTAAAACTACATGATGAATTATGGATATATGGTTGGAGGAAAGGATGGATTGAAAGTTACATACACGACTGAGGAAATATGACATCATTGAAAAAATTAATAAATGAAGCAAAAATGGGCTGAATATATGAACAAAAAAAGATTAAACTAGAATTAAAAAAGCTATAAAATGTTTACAAAATCCAATATCAATATTTTAAGATGAGCAGATGAAATAGGGAAGATAGGATAAGGATTAAAAAATTGTATTAAACTTGGAAAGACATCCTGTAGTGAAATAATAATGATCTAAAGTGATGATGATGATATAAATTGTGTCCAAAGTTCTCTCTCCAAATTGCCCACATCACTATCTCTTTATTAAGCAAGTGTTTCTTAGCAATATAATTTAGCTATTTATCACAAAAATTTTAAGGTTTAAGAATATATGAATCATGAGAAATGTGATGATGGGTTATATCACAATGGTGCAATATTCTACCATTAAATTGTGTTTAAATGTGTAGATTTTTCAATACCATATCTTTGATATATTTTATTTTGTATATTCGTCTAACAAATGATTGGAATTCATTATCTCAATTCAAACTAACTTTTACCTTAAAATATTAATTTTCATTTAATAATAAAAAATTAACCACACTGATAATTATATTTTTTTTACAGTCTATATTGATTTATTATATTTCATTTTTGTAATAATAGACTGAATTGGAAAAATCTTGTGGTATACTAATAGCGCTATGGACTCCTGTGTCATTAATTTGCGATTCAAACCCAGAATTAGGTAAAACTTGAATTTTATTCAGGTTTTAATTACTTTTAACAAGAAACCAACAAAATGTTATAAATCTAGATTACAAAATGCTGTTGAGTAGCAACTTTTCTTTCACTCCCGTTAAACATCTAATACCAGATTGAGTTAATATCAATAATTATCAAATATTGAATGTTTAAATGGGTATCATAACTCTTATTTACTTAAGAATAAAAAAAGGTGGGGTGCTTTTCCCACCTTTGATTTGATGCTGACCAAATTTGGTAAGTAATGTTTTCTCTTTTACTGTTTTTTTCATGAGAGATTTAAGAAATTTACAGTAATGTATTTAATTCCATATTTACTTTTGTAATCTTAAATATAGTATCTTTATTTTCAATCTGTTTTGGTTATTTAGAAGATTAGAGATGGGGGTTTATATTTCTGTCTACTATGTCATTAATTTGAGATTTAGATCCAACAGCAGCCAAAACTGAACATCTTCAGCTCTAACTAGTTTAAACATTTTTATTGAACATGATCATATTTAATTTTGGCCAACCATTATAATTATATAACATATTGGGAGTAACAAGGCGAGATCAAGTGTTAAATTTCCATATGATTAGAATATTTGTTTGATGTTACTGAGAGAATTAAAAGGGTGAAACAAAATCAGAAAGAACCTATTCCTAGAAGAGTAGTTAATTTATGCTTTAAACTGAGACATAGAAAAAAAACATAATTTGAGACATATTTAACTTTTATATTTTTGAATGTATTAACTTTATTTTTAAATTGTTGTTGTTATTTATGACATATTTTTTTATGTTTTGATATCAGCATTTTATATTTCCATTTGAATTTTCAATTTCCCTTTTAATAATCTCAACTTTAATGAGTTAACAAACCTCCTTGATAGTATTTTTAAATCCAGTGATTATAATTATTTTTAGTGTGACACAAATCTTTCAGTTTCTTCTTTGTTTTGCACAATTTGAGACATAATTTCTATTATGGTTGCTCTAGATGAATATTCCCCAAACTTTTCCTATTATGTATTTCTTTTAAACCAATTTTTATAAATTGTACTCCTTGTTTTTAAAATAGTTAGTGTCTTTTTTTAATTATTTATATATTTGTTCAATCCATATCTTAACAGAAAGTAGTAGGCATAAGTTAATAAGTTAAGAATGGAAAATTACACCATGATAAGTACAAACCACTGATATAATTTTACAGTATTCATAACATAGAAATAAGCATAGCTCAATTTTAAATAGTATTGATCAGAGACTTAAGAAAATCTTATATAAGAAACTTTTAACTTACAATATTTATTTATGATATCAGAAAAGTCTGTAATAATTGTAAGCCAGATCATTAGCCAGTGAAATCATTGCTGGTGTGAATGTTGAGTTTGCCTTGATGTGCTTAATTTTTGGACATAAAGGTTAAAATATATAAAATACTTTCTTAAATCTAATTTGCTAATGTGAGCAAGGCAAGCACTGCTAAATTAGTAACAGGAATCAGTTATGTATCAATCCACAATTAAATCAGCATACATACATCATTTAAAAATAAATTACCTAATTGTTTATCTTTTCAGAGGAGATCCTAAAAGGGTTCACCATTCACTTTGAGATGGGTGTTGTAACAAACAAATTGAGCTTGTGAATATCTCTTTTCTTATTTTGTTCCGCAATTTCTTTAATTTTTTCTGACTTGAGTTGTAAAGTTTATCTTCTTCCATTAATGATTATTTTCCATGCACTCTTAAATAGCCTAGCCCATTTCCAAAAGCATGGGGAGAGTACCTCTGGTTGGAAGCTGATACTTTAGATTATATTAATTTGCCAAAATATCTGCAATTTTTTATGTATATTTTTTACAATATTCAAAAGTAAGAAGTATGAATAATTTATTCTGGAAATGAAGAAAATGCAAAATTGAAATGAGAGAGGTCTATTCATTAATTATCCAGATGCAGTAAGAAGAAAATCAGTTGAACATATTTTAGAACATTTGCAATTAATTGTAATTTGAAAATAAGTTGCTTTGACAAGCATTTTAACAGCAAAATAATTAACATTTTAATTGACCTAACCAAGGAGGCTCTTTGTGTGTAACAGTGTTGCTGTTACTAATCTGTAAATTACACTTTTGCAGTTAGCTTTATGGCTATGTTGCCAGTTTTACATGTACTTTATGTTAATAAGTGAAGCAAAAATGATATTGGATTATTAAATTTAAAAAATAGTAAAATGTCAGTATTCTTAAATAAAATATTTTAAAGACCAGTTCACAGTGATCCTACAACATTGTTATTGCTAGTTTCTAGTTCTCTCCACATGAGAGTGCTTGCAAAATTTTTGAAAATACTTCCTTTATTGTTAGAAAATACATTTACTATAATGTTTTATCATATCCATAATGTTTTTTCACAAACTGTGCTGTATATATATTTGTAGAAGAATAATGTTATTAGATTCAGATTTTATTTGTCAATATTATTTAGAAATGAATGTCATCAATACTTACTGCAAATTGTAATGGTCATAGGATCACAATTATTTGTGTTTACACATGTTAAAATGAAAGAAAACTGTCCATACAGTCATGCCACTCAGAGCAAACCATTCTATAAAATGCCTATTTCACAATATCTGCCAAATGTACTCTGTCATGTGACATTCATCCATGTGGAGCAGTGTCCTTAAATCCAAGGTTCCTCACAGAAGAATGCTGCAAGCTAGAATCTAATCTGGGAATATTGGATAATAAAGATTCTAAGCACAAACCTTTTAGCATCAATTGATTACATGGTGGCACTACTGTATGTAGTTCTGGCTACTGTATTAATGTGTAGCAGTTGAAAAAAGCATATTGACTGTAGCATATTTATTTTTGGCATATTTTAAAATTATAAATAGAATTTTTAAATTTTAAATAAAGTTTTATTAGCTTTAAGTAATCTTAACATTAATTCATGTAAGTTTTACAAACTATAAGACTATGTTAAAACCATTCTGATTGTTTTAGCTCAATATTATACCATCACTGGGAAAATTATTCTATGAGACAAAAGTTATTATGATATTATTTTTTTATTTTTTAGGTTAATTTAAGATTTGTTTCTATATTTCCAAAGTTAAAATACCAATTTTAAAAATAATCTTTCTTTGAAAACATTTATTTTTAACAAATAATTTAAAATTTCTGGAAATATAATAAAGAATAAAAGTAAATTTGATCAAAGGAGTTTTCAAAAAATAAAAACAACTAAAGGTTTAAGATTGAATTTCAGTTTTTAAATATTTTCTTCATGATCAAAACTGTTTTGGCATTACTGTAACAATTATTAAATACTTTCTATATTACAGAAAAATATTCTTTACCATATTATAGTTTCATTTCATTTATTAACCACTTTTGGATTGTTAGTTATTATGTGATGTTAGGGAACCTGTAAATTAAAAATAAAAAAAAAAAACAATTTAAATGGTAGTAAATTAAAGTCATATACAAAATTATGTAACTGTAGACATTTGAAAACTTTAAATAAGGATTCCTGATTTGATAAGTTTGTCAATGAATCTATAAATCCTCAACTCATCAGCTCATATAATCATTTGGCATTAAATTCCACAACAAAATTTGAAAAGAAAAGATGACTACACAATAAAACAAAATAATGAAATAAACATTCTTGAATGCTATTTACAAAATTTTGTTTAGTGTACCTCTTATCTTGACCTCATTACATCATAATTATTTGCCAGATTTTTATTTTGGTTACATTTCATGAACAAGTTTCACTGGTCAACAAAGCTAATGCTATGCAACACTTGAATCATCATATCTATGTTAATAACTTTATAGCACTTTAATATTGGACATGCACATAAAAATTTCAATATCTGATATCTCTGTTCTTCTGATGAGTGATGTTTGTTGATAAAATGCATGCATAATAAGACAGAGAGTAGTTTGGACTTTTACTCTGGTGGATAGTTGTAATAAGGTGGGGTTGTGATGTTGGAGGCAATAAAGAAATAAGTTAAATTATCTGCAAAGCAAAATTATGCATCTTTCCACAAAATGTTAACTCTATTATTATGATCCATAATATATTACATAGTTATTCATTTGTATATACTACTGGTATTATATTCCATCTCACATCATGATTCTGTACTTCCTTTAATGTTATTTTTCAGTATATGCAATCCATTTGATGCTAGAAAACAGAATAAACTTAAGATTGACATATTAATTTAAATAAATCTGAAGACGTTAGTATTTTTCAATAGTCAATACAATTCATATATTTTAAACCTACATACTTAAGGGATTTATTTTTTTAGTATGTGATTTCATGTAGATTTGTAAGAATACTTCAAGAAGGATTTTAGGGTAGGAAAAATGATTTTTTGCAAATTTTATTAACGATTTCTGATGCTTTTTATATATAACTGTATAATCATTAAAAAAAAACTAAATATACAAGATTACAGTATTATATATTGTGCCCTTTTGTATGGGTCACCAATTAAGTTTTGTGCTAATCTAGTAGAAAATTTTAAATTTAAGAAGTATTTAAAATGTGTGATGTTGACTTTGCTTGTGGTAATGTTACCATAAGTTTAATTAAAGCAATCTATGAGTATTTGATATGTGAATTGTGTTGGTATTGAGAAGATATTTAAAATGATGATGATTATGATGTAATACTGCATTAATAAATTTAATAACAAATGTTTGAAGCTAAAGTATTTAAAAGACAAGTTAAAATTAGACAAAGATATTTATTTAATTTGAAATATATGTTAAAAGTGAATAAAAATATTTTAAATTATAAGTACTTAAATTGAGATTAATATTTGATTTTAATCATATCAAATAATTATTTTGAAATCTGATATAATATTTTATTTATTTTTAAAAATAAATATTTATTTTAAAAAAAGCAATTGTTAAGTTATTTTTAGATTATGGGAAGCGTTTCTTGTATTGTAAAAAAACAGATGTTAATTAGAGATACACACACACATGCTTGGAAGCTTTCTCATAAAGTTGCAAAAACTATTTTAAAATTATGTTGTGAAATTTATAAATAATACGTGAGTTATCACGAGATAAAAATAAAAGATATTAATGTAGAATATTAAATCTGATTTTTAAAAATATTGTCTTAAAAATATAACGTATTTAAAAAGATTTAGTTTATTTTAAATGATCTTATAAAAGTTAAGATTTAAATCAAGTGAGAAAGAATATTTTAAAAAATGTTTGATAGATTTGAATAAACGATAAAATTATTTTTAAAAATGTAATAATATTAAATATTAAATAAGTCATTATTTTATTTTTAATAGTGTGTTAGTAAATATGTAAATAAGCTAGAAAGTTTGATTGTTTAAATGTACCAATCAGATAAGGAGTTTCTGCTAGTATAAAAGCTGGATTCAATTGTTGAGGGGGGCTCTCTACAATAAATTTTAAAAAGTCGATTGTGCTATTGAGAAAATAGCTAAGTAAATTTATAAACGCTCTTAAAATCAGTGTTAAAATCATAAGAGTGTTATTGTATATAATTTTATAATTTTTTAAATGATAAGTATGCAGTAGAAACTTAATAATTCCCTATTGGTCTTCTCAATATCGAAACTCAATTTACGTACGAATAATCATGGAAACATCACGTATTGTAGAAATATATCAGAAACTTTACGCTAGAAAAGTAACAGACGCTGGATTAGTATATAAAACTACGAGATGGAGAAAAGTAGTATTTTGGACTATAAATAGTATTAAAAGTTTAAATTACTATTGTCTATTATAAATAGATATTTAAAAGAAATATGAATACTTCTATAGAAGGAAAGTATTTTTGCAGATTTTAAAAAATAAAATGTATATCTTAAGTAAAGATATAAGAAGTAGTAATTTTAATAAATACATGCCTTGTTAAGTCTTTGTGCTTAAAAGACTAAATATTGACGATTTGAAAAGGCAAATAGATTATAAATATGATTATTTAAAATCGTAATATAATAAAATTATTATATTGAAGTAATCTAAAACGCTGGACGTTATAGATGGAAAAAATAGATTCTTACCTAGATATATTGTTTTGAAAAAATGCGCAAGTAATACATGGATGTCCAAACCAAATCAAGTCAAACTAAGCCAAGCAAGCCGAGTTGATTAAAATAATTCAATGAAAAATAATATATAAACTATAAATTAATTTAGAAATAATAATTTTAAATAATAATCTATGAAGAACTGGATCCAGAACTTATAAACTATTTTTTAATTTTATTTTGTTTTCTTATGGGAACTTATTATTTTAAAAAAAAACGTTACCATTTTTTTTTATAAACTTTCAAGAAACACGTGATACAACGGAACAGGGAATAGTGTTCTATTGACTTTATACGTAGGATATTTGTTAGAACTTTTATGGTAGAACAAAAGTCGTCGCTGGAAATATGTAATATGAACTTTTATTTTATTTATTTAACATAAAATTTAAAATATTATTAAACTATTAAAAGTAGGTTAGGTACATTTATTAAATAATAACTTAAAAATAATATAATAATTAATTACATAAATTTATTTTATAATTAATATAACACGGAATATTCTAATGAATGTTTATGAGTGTAAATGTGAATGATTTTTTATTTTATGAAGCTGCAAATTCCGAAGAATGCTGGATAGCAGATTGGACATTATTATTATTATGGTAAAAACATTGTATAATGATTTTGATGAATTTAATATGTTTTTTTTTCTTTAGATCAACCAAATATTATGTTTTGTGGAATGAATGTATAGATATTTTAAGAAAACACATACATTATATTGGCCACGAACTTTATTAAAATATGCATAAGTTTTAATTTATAATATCAACATGATACAACATTACGTAAGAAGCTTAGAAATAATTATATGATTCTTTCGTAAATAAATTTTAATATTTTTATTATGTTATAATATTAGAATTATATTTATTATTTATCTAAGTAATTATTTTTATTTTTGCAAGTCAGAAAGGGATTTTAAAAAGAAATCTATTTTATTTTTGTTTTATTAGATAAGTTAAGTTACGTTATGGGTAGAAGCTTATATTTGGATTGAAGTTTATTAAGTATAGACAATGTAGTATAGGTAGTTTAGATAATGAATATTTTATTTAAAATTGATGTTTATTTTCCGGAAATTTTAGATAAGTTTGGGATATGTTTTATAGATAGAAATTTATTAGAAAGGATTAAAATAACACATATCAATTAAAGTAATGATTTTTACATAGAGAAGAATCATACAATTTATCTAATGTAATGCTTTATGAATTTAAAATTGATAAATGATTTAAATAATAGTATTTGAACAGTACAGATATGTAATGCATATTTGATAAAACATATAACAGGAATTACATTAAGTAAAGTATAATTACAGTCAATTATTTGTTTTACATTACAAAGATACATTAATTTTATAAAGCTATTAAGCAATGCTAATAATAAAGTAAATATATGATGATATATTATAAATGGTAATACTTAATTAATGTAGCTATTTAATTAGTAGAGCTTCATTGTTTACACATGCTACATAAATAATTTTGACATATATTATTATTTTTAATGGAAGTTTATTAACATTTGTTTTAAATCTAAGTTTTGAAAACATACTATAATATTATTAGTATAGTATTTGAAGAATGTATAATTGCTTGTTAAGCACATGAATTAGTAACAGTATAAACTTCTTGTATTTGTAATTTCTTATTTTATTTTATTTATTTTCCTAAATTCTAAAACTGTAAATAGTGTAAATAAATTCTTATTTGAAGTTATTGTAAATAAATTTGTTAATTTGTTTTTTTAAAAGTGTGTCGAGTTTTCATTATTTTTCACCACAGCATTTTGACATCAGATGATTTGAAATAAACATAATATTTGTACAAAAAATGAATTTGTTATTATTATTTAGAAATGAATACAATATTTGCTTAACATTATTTTATAAGAATTGATTGACATGAATAGAAAATATTGCAATGGTCATAAGATGATTATAATGCACATTATAAGAATACAATATTATTTATTGCCACGGATTATTAAGTATAAGATTTTGATCTATTTTAAAATGAATATACCATATGAAATAAAAGATATACATATGATTGTTTATTCATTTAATGATTGATTATATCATAGAAATAGATGAGATTAAATTACACTCTAAGATTAGTATTATTATTATTATTATTAAAATAAGTTAGGTGTATTTAAGTTTGATATAAAATCCCACATCATACTTATTTACATGAGTTATTATTATTTTAAAACAGCTTAGAAGAACCTGAGATTATTTAATTATATTTTAAGTTAAAAGTTAGTATTTATTTTAGTATTATTAAAGATAATTTCTTTCATTTAAAAGTCATAAGAATGCTATAGATGTAATAGTAAGATGATAATGTGGGGGTAGTATTCTTATGCCATTGAGATAGTATCTTAGGAGATATTGACTCAGTGTAAATCTGCTTATTACTTTGTAACTTTACTTCGCAGTCTCATAATTTTAATATATAATTATTTAAGTAGTATAATCTAGAACTATATTGATTTTGATGATTGATAATAAATTTAATTAAGATATGATAATATAAAAGTATATTAAAGATAGATATACAAATTTTAATTAAGCATAATAATGTAACTGAGCTAGTTGTATTTTAAACTATTTTACATATCAAGAAGTAAGGGTACAATATATATATATATATATATATATATATATATATATATATATATATAATATATATCAACAACCATATATCATATATGATTATGATATATATATATATATATATATATATCATAATCATCATTATCAATCCACTGCAGGATGAAGGTCTCTCCAAGTTCAATCCATCTTCTCTGATCTTTAGCTTCTCTTCTCCACATCACCCCTGCACACTTTCTTATTTCATCCATCCGTCTCACATGTGGTCTCTTTCTGGGTCTTTTACAATCTCTTGGAATCCAGTTTAAAATTTCAATTGTCCATCTATTATCATCTCTTCTAGCAATATGTCCAGCCCAACTCCACTTCAATCTTTTAATTTTTTCAATGATGTCAGTAACACCTGTTTGTTCTCTTACCCATACATTGCGTTTTCGATCTCTTCTTGTTACTCCCAACATACACCTCTCCATACTTCTTTGAGTGGTCTGAAGTCTCTGTATTGCTCTTCTATTGAGTGTCCAAGTCTCAGATCCATAAGTAAGAACTGGTAAAACACATTTGTTAAAAACCTTCCTTTTCAAACACATAGGCATATTTCCTTTAAGTATCAAGTTATTTCTACCAAAAGCACTCCAACCAAGTTTAATTCTATGATTAATTTCCTCCATTATGTTTCCATCTGTAATAATAATCTGACCAAGGTATTTGTAACTTAACTTCTTCTAATTCATCATAATCAATCTTTATTTTCATGTTTTGAGCAAACCGATTAAACATTACTTTAGTCTTTTTAACATTTATCTTTAGTCCTACTTTCCTACTTTCATCTGATAACTCCTGCAACATTTCCTGCAGTTCTGCGAAATCTAAATGACTTAAATAATCTCCTGTTACTTTCACTCCTTTAGTTTCCTATTTTAATCCACAAAATACTTCTTGCAGCACTGCTGTAAAAAGTTTTGGAGATATGGAGTCACCTTGTCTTACACCTTTCTCAATGTTGACTTTCCCAGTATCATTATGTAATCTAATTGTTGCTGTTGCATTTTTATAAATATTCTTTAAAATATGACAATATCCTGGATCTATACCTTGATGATCCAATGCTTTAATCACTGAAGAAATGTTTATAGAATCAAATGCCTTTTCATAATCTACAAATCCAAAATATAATGACAACTCATATTCATTTGTCCTTTCTATAACTTCTCTCAATACCTGAATATGATCTACTGTACTAAAACCACTTTTAAATCCAGCTTGTTCTCTTGGTTGGTGGTAATCCAATGTTCTCTGTAGACGAGTTGTAATTATTTTGGTAAATTTTTTATATAAAACTGATAGGTCTGTAATTTCTAATATCTTCTTTATCACCTTTTTTAAATATTAATATTATTACTGCATTCTTCCAATCATCCGGTACATCTTTATCACTTAGACATTTGGTATATAACTTTGCTAAAATTTTTTCTGTTTCTTCACCTGCTTCTTTTAATATATCAATTATAATTCCATCATTACCTGGAGCCTTTCCTTTCTTCATACATTTAATTGCATTTCTCACTTCTTCATTTAAAATTCTGGGCAATTCGGAAGATGTAATAGATATAGGAGGTACTTGATCTTTATTACTATATAATTCTTGATAAAAATTTTCTACCAATTTCATGATGTCATCTCTCTTTTTAGTAATAATTCCATCTTTTTTCTTTATTGCAGATATAAATTTCCTACCAATACCAAAATGTTGTTTTACATTCTTAAGACTTTTATTTTCTTCTACAGCTTTTCTTGCTAGTTCACAGTTATATTTTCTTATATCGTTTTCAACTCTTTTCCGCACCATTTTACAAAATTCGAGATATTCAATTCTTTTTAGTGCATCATTTTTGTATATCTTCATATTTCTTCTTTTCTTCATAAATTCTCTAGTTTCAATAGAAATTTTGTTGGTCAATTTCTGCTTTTGTCTATCAGCTATCTTTGTTGCAGTTTTTAAAAGTGTATCAGTTATTTTCATATTAATTTCATTCAAATCTGAATCATGTTCAAAATCTACTAATACTTGAAATCGATTTGTAAGTTCTAATTTAAATTCATTAGAATGTTTCTGAAGATTAGGAATATCAACTGTAAATATTGTTTTTCTTAACAATTTTTGTCTTTCTAGTTTTACATTAACACGCATCTTGCACCTTACTAATCGATGATCACTTCCTGTGTTAAATCTATTAAGAACATTACAATCTTGAAATATGTATTTTCTGTTAGTCAAAATATAATCCAATTCTGCTGTACCTTTATTTGGATGTTTCCATGTCCATTTTCTTTTAACATTTTTCTCAAAAAAAGAATTCATAATATAAAGTTTTTCTTTTTCTGCAAACTCCACAAGTCTATGTCCTCTCTCATTTCTATTACCATAACCAAAATTACCTACAGCACTTTCATCTTTCATTTGTTTACCAATTCTAGCATTAAAGTCTCCCATAACAATTTTAAAATGTTGTTTACTCTTATCAAAAGCCTTTTGTACATCCATAAAAAAATCTTCTACTACTTCATCACTATGAGAACTTGTTGGGGCATAAACCTGAATTATCTGCATTTGGTATCTGCTATTAAGTTGTATAACTAATCTTGCCACTCTGTCTGATACACCATCAATCTCTACAATATTGTTCTTCCACTTTTTATTTATAATGAATCCTACTCCACTTGTATTTCCAATATTTGTGCCTTTATAATAAAATATATGTCCACTTTTTAAATCAATTGTCTCTTCACCTTTTCTTCTAACTTCACAAAGTCCAATAATATTCCATTTAATATAAGAGAGTTCTTCTTCTAATTCTTGCAATCTTCCTTCATTTGAAAGTGATCTGCAGTTGTAAGTACCTAAATAAAAAGTTGTCATCAAATGGCAGCCTGGGTCCGCAATCAGGGGATTCTTAGCACCCTCTGCCTTCGGCCACCAACCGCTGCCTTGGTTGGTGACTTTACAGCCTCCTGGGAATAAGGGCCATGCTTTATTTTTGTCTGTCATAATTGTATATATGTATTGGAAAAATATTTATCATTTACACAAACATTCATTCTGCCTTATCAGGCACTGAGAAGAAAAACCATGGTGTTTCTCGATCTTAAACTCAGAGGTAAAAAGCCAAAAAACTCACCACACTGGCTAATGCGTGTTGGTGAGCAGCCCATCCATGTTCGTATATTATATGAATAAACACATAGTAATAACACCTGCAACGATAAGAACGTATGGAGTGGACATTAGGAATTTGCCCTGCTCGGTTCCTTTAAGGCCTCCAGGAGGAATCAAAGGGTCTCCTTTCAGTTAATAGCAAACTCCTTTCTGCAGCCATATATATATATTATTAATCAATGTCTGTATTCCAATTATAATAAAATTGTATTGTTTTGAATAATTATATATATATATATTGTTTTTAAAAATAGAAGTTAATGAATACTAATATAAAAAAAAGATGGAATTATTACTAAAAATAGAGATGACATCATGAAATGGGTAGAAGACTTTTATTAAGAATTATATTCTATAATATTAATAAGCCAATAAGCTAATACACATGTGCTTTGCAGATGTCACTATATAAATGAATACTCCTACTTTTTCAAATACAAGATAAAGTCTTTAAGAAAATATAGAATGAATCTACCTATATTTTCGAACCAACCGTATATGTATGGGCAAATCTGAAATGTTTGAAATGAAGAGTGTGAAGTTATTAATTGATCACTTTAAATTACTTTTTTACTACGTAAACGAATAACGCCAATGAAATTTCTGGAATTTACGATATGTCATTCTTATAATTAAACATATGTAAACAAGACATTGTAATAAAGAACAAGTACCTCCTATATATATTACATCTTCCGAATTGCCCAGAATTTTAAATGAAGAAGTGAGACATGCAATTAAATGTATGAAGGAAGGAAAAGCTCCAGGTAATGATGGAATTATAATTGATATATTAAAAGAAGCCTGTGAAGAAATAGAATATTTTTTTAGCAAAGTTATATACCAAATGTCTAAAAGTTACAGGTGTACCAGATGATTGGAAGAATGCAGTATTAATATTAATATTTACAAAAGGTGATAAAGAAGATATTAGAAATTACACATCCATCAGCCTTTTATCAGTTTTATACAAAATTTTTAACAAGATAATTACAATTCGTCTACAGAGAACATTGAATTTTCACCAACCGAAAGAACAAGCTGGATTTAAAAGTGGTTTTAGTACAGTAGATCATATCCAGGTATTGAGAGAAGTTATAGAAAGGACAAATGAATATGAGTTGCCATTATGCTTTGGATTTGTATATTATGAAAAGGAATTTGATTCTATAAACATTTCTTTGGTGATTAAAGCATTGGATCATCAAGGTACAGATCCAGGATATTGTCAAATTTTAGAGAATATTTATAAAAGTGCAACAGCAACAATTTAATTACATAATGCTACTGGGAAAGTCAACATTGAGAAGGATGTAAGACAGGGTGACTCTATATCTCCAAAACTTTTTACAGCAGTGCTACAAGAAGTATTTTGTGGATTAAAATGGGAAGCTAAAGGAGTGAAAGTAAATGGAGATTATTTAAGTCATTTAGATTTTGCAGATGATGTGGTTGTTTTTGAAAATAATGCTTTAGAGCTTCATAAAATGTTGCAGGAGTTATCAGATGAAAGTAAAAAAGTAGAACTAAAAATAAATGTTAAAAAGACTAAAGTAATGTTTAATGGATTTTCTCAAAATATGAAAATTAAGATTGATTATGATGAGTTAGAAGACGTTAACAGTTATAAATACCTTGGTCAGATGATTAATACAGATGGAAACATAATGGATGAAATTAATCATAGAATTAATCTTGGTTGGAGTGCTTTTGGTAGAAATAACTTGATACTAGAAGGAAATATGCCTACGTGTTTGAAAAGGAAGATTTTTAATAAATGTGTTTTACCAGTTCTTACTTATGAATCTAAGACGTGGACACGTAATAGAAGAGCAATACAGAGACTTCAGAGCACTCAAAGAAGTATGGAAATGTGCATGTTGGGAGTAACAAGAAGAGATCAAAAATGCAATATGTGGGTAAGAGAACAAACTGGTGTTACTGACCTCATTGAAAAAATTAAAAGACTGAAGTGGAGTTGGGCTGGACATATTGCTAGAAGAGATGATAATAGATGGACAATTGAAATCTTAAACTGGATTCCAAGAGATTGTAAAAGACCCATATAGAGACCACATGTGAGATGGATGGATGAAATAAGAAAGTGTGCAGGGGTGATGTGGAGAAGAGAAGCTAAAGTTCAGAAAATATGGATTGAACTTGGAGAGACCTTTATCCTGCAGTGGATTGATAATGGTTGATGATATATATATATGTGTGTGTTTTGTTTTTAAAAATAGAAGTTAATGAATACTAGTATAATACTACCAGACAACTATGTTCCACTATAATGACTATGCCATATTAGGTAATGATCATTTAAAATATTATAGAAATTACAAATGTAAATTTAATTTTTAAAGCAAAATTTCATTAAAGTTCCTACTTATACATACATATGTTAAAAATAAATTTTAGCTAATTCTGAATTTTCTCACATGGTTGCATTCCTTCCCTCCCTATTTGGTTGACAAATAAGTCCTTTGTTCGGATTATGTATTGTTGTTTTTTTTTTCAATATTTTCAAAGTGCAAATAAAATATTTTGAATTTGTTTTGTTTGTAAACTTACATTTATAACAAATCAATTTCCATTTATTGAATTCTATTATAGAATGCAGTTTAAATATTAAAATTGAAGGCTGAATATTGACAAAAATTGATAGCAGGAATAACAATAAAAATGTCAATCTATGAAAGAGTTAAAAGTTTGTTGAACACCAATCATAACTTGTAGGAAATTAATAAAATAAAAGAGAATCTAATTCATCAAAATAAAAAATGGTTGTCTGAGTTTCTGAATTAGTGGAAGATTGTGACATAGCAGATATGCAATGAAGTAAGTGCTGATATTGAAGCAAAACATCTTAAAAATCTTTTAACATAATATTCAGATTTCAGCAACAAATTCAAAAAATTTCTCAACTTATTCAAGGTCATACTAGTTAGGGAGAAATGTTGTACTAATAATAATTTTCAGTTTATTGGGAGAAAAGTATCCCATATTACAATAATTGTAATACTTATATAAGGCTAAAACCTTAGTATATGCACCTTGAGTGCTTAATTTTAACAAGAGAGACCTCTACAAATCATAATGCAAGATTCGACTTTATAAAGATAAGAGGGACCCTCTTATCTCTGAACCTATTTTCTTAATTATATAGGCAAATCTAAAGCATATTGATTTAGGAGCATGAAGCTAATAAATTCTTCACTGATTAAGTCCACTATTTCTGTTAAACATTCACATTCGCGAAATCTTTCGATTTACAATGAGTCAATATTCAGATATTAAATTTAGAAATATTTTGAATCAATTTAAAGTTGTAAATATTAATTCTTATTAAGCATGATTTCATCATGTAATACTTATATAAGGTTAAAACCTTAGTACATGTGCCTTGAGTGCTTAATTTTAACAAAAGAGACCTCTACAAATCATAATGCAAGATAAGAGAGACTCTCTTATCTCTGAACCTATTTTCTTAATTATATAGGCAAATCTAAAGCATATTGATTTGGGAGCATGAAGCTAATAAATTCTTCATTGATTTTTGTTAAACATTAACGTTCATGAAATCTTTTGATTTACAACGAGTCAATATTCAGAAATTAAATTTAGAAATATTTTGAATCAATTTCAATTTGTAAAGCACGTAATACTTATATAAGGTTAAAACCTTAGTACATGCACCTTGAGTGCTTAATAACTGTAAATATGCATCTTCTGATCATTTAGTGAATCCTAGTAATAACATCAGAATTTTGCAACAAGCATTCAATATTGGTCAGACCATAATTTTGTAACCCTCATTCAATAACTTAACACTTCTAAAGTCTTTATGCTAACAATTTTATTTTTGTTTAATAATAAGACACCTAGTAATTTATAACTATATCATAAATAAATACCATAAATAGCGAAATATATTTTAAAGACAAAGCTTTTAATATTATATTACTGTCATTTATATTTTTTAATTGAAGTTTTAATAATTTACATAAGTATTTAATTATCTATTCTATTAGTAATAAGAAATTTAGTATTATTGTTGCCAATTTTAAGGACAAAAAATTGAAAGGCACAACAACAACAATAATACATTAAATATGAGTTTTTGTATGACTATACAAAGTAATATGTTTGAAACACAATTAAGCTTCCCTTTTATTGATGTAATATTTGCAATGCTGTTGATAAATTTTTTCTAGAAACATCATTGTTATCATTTTCAACTTTTTATCATTGTAGGAGGAAAGTCTCCCCAAGCTTAATCTATCTTCTCCAATCTCTAGCCTTTCTTCTCCACATCACCATCATATATTGTCTTATTTTATTCATCCATCCCACATGTGATCTCTCTCTAAGTTTTTACAATCTCTTGGAATCCAGTTTAAAATTTTAACTGTTCATCTATTATCATCTTTTTTAGAAATATGTCCATCCCAACTTCAGTTCAGTCATTTAATTTTTTCAATGATTTCTGTAACACTTGTTTGTTATCTCACCCATGTATTTTATTTTTGAACTTTTCTTGTTCCTCCTAACCTACATCTCTCTATACTTCATTGAGTAACCTGAAACCCTGTATTAATCTTCTGTTAAACATCCATAGCATCAGAACCATAAGTAAGTAATGGTAAAACACATTCATTAAAAAACTTTCTTTTCAAACACATAAGCATATTTCCTTTTAATATTAAGTTATTTCTACCAAAAGCACTTCATCCAAGTTTAATGCTATGAAAGTTATTTGTAGTTATTAACTTCTACCTCAACATTATCAGTCTTTATGTTTACTTTATGAGAATATCCACTGAACATTACATTGGTTTTTTTAACATTTACTTTTAGTCCTATTTTCTTACTTTCATCTAATAATGCTTGCAACTTTTCCTGAAGTACTGAAGCATTATTTGTGAAAACAATTACACCATTTGCAAAATCTAGATAATTTAAATAATGTTCATTTAATCTTATTCTATTATCTTTCCATTTCAATCTACAAAATATTTCTTAAAAAAACAGCTATAAAAAGTTTTGGATATATGAAATCGCTCCATTGTACAACCTTCTCAAAGTTAATCTTTGTAATATTATTATGAAACTTATTCTTTTCTGTCACATAAACTCTTCTATTTATCTAAGTCTGTTTCTATTTATCTCACTTTCTATTTGCCTGTCTATCTTTCTGTGTATATATTATAATCCAATATTTTTTAATGAATGTTTAAATGAAAATCTTGATTGTGTAGAGTTATCCATTTAAATCAACTTAATTAGAAAGCACTTAACTTAAAACACCTGCCCCAGGATAAGAGTCAATGTAAACTGGCAAACTGCTTCAATCTGTCAGTTTATGGCCTGGGACAAGTGTTCTAGATTAACTTCTCTCTAATTAAGTTGATTTAAATAGACAACTTTACACATCAGCCTGTCAGTTTATTTTGACTCATGGCTTGAGGTAGTTAATTTAGGTTAAGTGCTTTCTAATTAAGTTGATATAAATGAATAATTTTACATAATTTAGATTTCCATATATATAATCTTTTATCTATAGATAGATGATCAGACATCAACAGCATTGGTATTTTGCCATAACAATAAAAATAAAAATAAAAACAATTAGCAAATATTAAACAAACTAATAAAAATAAAAACAAAATTCCATAAATATTTTGCAGGTATTTATTACTAGTAGTAAGAAACAAAACAATTACTTCAAATTTAAAAATAAAACTAGATTAACATATAATCATCATTTATAGATTAAAACAAAAGTGCCACATTAGTTTTTTTGATAGATAAAAGATTTTTTCCAGCTTTACATTAAGATGTCAAACATTTGAAATGTCTGACATAATGAGGACAATCCTGAAAACAGTATTTCTATTCCCACCACATACACACACTTGTGTATTTACCGATAAGGTTATATATATATATATATATTCTCTTTTTTTTTTAATATTTTTTTTTTTAAAATAAAATATTTTTTATTATTAAATAATAAAAAAAAATTTTAATAATTATATATTAAAATAAAAAAAAAAAAAAAAAAAAAAAAAAAATATTTAAAATAAAGAGGTTTAAGAAAAAAAAAAAAAAAAAAAATAAAAAAAAAAAAGGGAAGTAAATAAAAAATTTAAGGAAAATGGATATTTATTTTTTTAATTGTTTATTTAAGTGTTAAATATAGAAAAAAAAAAAAGAATTCTGGTAAAGAATATATTATTTAATTTTGAATATGTTAAAAATTTTTTTAATTTTTATATTTTTTTTTGATTAAAAAACAATCAACATAAACTATTTCCCACATAATTATTATAGAGGTTTTACATATGGAAATGTTAAAATTTCTTTTAAATTATTAACATTTTAATGTTTCTTTTAATTTTTTAGTCAGATATTATTTTTTTACAACCCTAAAAAATAAAAAGTCAAAGGTAAAGCCCTTGGGATGACAGAATGATACCAGCCAATTTTGTTTTCCATTGATCCTTTTTTGTTGTTTACCATAAGAAAAAGTAGGACAGCAACACAGTGTACATATGGTAATGTAATACAAAATCTATTTTTATTTTCAAAAATGGACATAAAATATAAATGTAATGTTGTTTATTCTAGAATTTTAATATTTAACAAACTGATAAGTACTTATGGATATTTTTATATCCAAGTTTTATCTGGTTTAGTTATTTTGTACATGTTTTAATTTTTAATTATGTGTAATATGTTTTCATAGTTTTAGTTATTATTTTTAATAATTATCATGCTTACATTTATTCATGGAAGTGAAAAAAAATTTGGATGAAATATTAATATTTTCAAAGCCACTGTTTGAAATATATATATATTTAATTGTGAGTAATATGGTTTATATTTTTATTTATTAATTGTGCAAATAATTTTAATATTTATTATTTGGGAAATTTTTGGTGAAATATTATTTGATAAACTATTGTTTTTGAAATTTTCCAACTCCTGTAATATTATTAATCCTATTTTTTATTTTTTCGTTAAATATCATAATATTTTGATTTTATTATTTGATTCATTTAATTACAAAATTAATATTAAATGTTTTTTATGTAAGCAATTATTTTTTTTGAACATTAATATTCACTGATCTGTGTTTCGTTTAACACAATATAATATAATGCTTTGAATATATTAGTATTTTTAAATCCTATAATTTATTTTGCTGACATATATTTGATTATGATATTTTAAAAGTAAAATATTTTAGTTTAGGTACCAATAATTTGAATTGTTTTATGTGGAGTTTTCATTCTTTATAAATTGTAAGATTAAAATACATTCCACATTAATTCTTGTATTACTGTATGCAATTGTTTTGGCTATTTTACTTATATTTTTGTACCATATTTTAAAAGTAAAATGCTTGTGTTTTCACACAAAAAAATTGAAATTTCTATATATGGATATAAATCGACCTCCTTGTCATTCAATAATCAATGCTAATTTCAATAATGTGGATTTAATGTTTTTTTTTTTTTGTCAATCATAAAATTCTTTACTTTAAGCAGATTTCATTTCTGTTTTAGTTTATGTATTTTTTCCAACTGCTAACATACATTAAAACTGTTTTTATTTTTTATTATACTAATTTTTTTTGGTCATTTATTAATTACTAATGTTTTCTAAATTTCATTTCTTCATGTTTAATTTTTTTGGTTACATGATCATATTAAATATTTTGGGTCATTTTCTAATTATCTATATTTTTGATATTAGATTTTGAAACTTAAATTAGGCAAAACTCTCCATACAGTAGTGCCACTCAGTGCAAGCCAGGGTAATCAATGGATGCCAGAAGGCTCGTGCATAAAATCCCTATCCCATGCCTACACATCCAATATCCCCAGACTAGCTTTTAGCTTGTGGCTTTCATCAGGTATGGAGAGTGTTGCCTGTTTTAATAACCGTTAGGAGCAAGCATAAGAAATGGCGATCATGTGATGTTTAGTGGATTTTGATAGCTACTAGATTTTTTGATCACGTGATTACATTAATTTTTTGGGTCATTTTCTAATTACTAATATTTGATAAATATTGTTTTGAATTTACTGTAATAAATATTCTATTATTTATATAGTGCAGTGTATATATGTTGTTTTTTAAATATTGTTCTTTTAATATGCTATATTTTTAAAATAAAATACATTACTATTGTATTTAATGGCTTGTTACATTAGTTTTTTTGCTCATTTTTTAATTAATATTTTTGATATTTGATTTTGATGGTTATTTAATTTGTTTGCTCATATGATTATGCTTATTTCTACATGTCCTGTTTTATATTTTCAATCCTTAATTAAAATTGCAATTTTTTGTGTGGATAGAACGACTTATCTGAAACACTTACTTATTATTTCTGATGGTATAATCAAAGATACTTTATCTTTTGATTGTGTCAGTAGTGGTCTTAAGCCTTCCATGACATTTAGAGCATTTACTAAATTGGCATTTATTAGTTTCAAATAGTGTATATATGCATGTATATAATTTTAATATAAAATAATTATATGCACTTTTTTTTAATTTGTGATTGATTGGTGATTTCTTAACATATTTAAAAAGTATTTTAAACTAGCATTAAATGTCATTGTAATTTTAGTTTTATTTAAATAGAATTTGGAGGTTGCTTTTAACATAATTTTAAAGCATTACCTGTAATAAAAAGAATAATCTTAAATCCGAGAATAAATAAAATGCGAAAGTAATTTTATTAGAAAAGAAATCATAAAAATGTTTTGGAAAACGTGCAATATTAATCCCTATTATTAATTTATTATTTGTAATTAGAATTTATGAAACTTTAATTATTAGACAATTATCCAATAAAGAGCAAAATAATTATAATATATACGTTCGCGAATAGTATTTAGTAATGAGTAAAATAATTATAAATGCATATATATATATATCAGTGTTTAATAATGTACAAAATAATTTATATATATAACTATACACACACATATATATATATATATGGCTGCGGATAGGAGTATGTGCTAATTAAAATGGAATCCTTCACTTTCTCTTTAGGACTTTAATGGGATAAAGCAAAGCAAATTCCTCGTGATCTCACCATATGTTTTTTTTAATCACAGCTCCTAATATTATGTGATTATTCTATGATAAATGAATGTAAATGATTTGCTTATCAACGTTAGATAGAACAACAGAAAGTGTAATTATTACAGGTAGAAAATCTAAGATTTATGGAATGAAGACTGGTGTTAAACAAAGATGTTTTTAATCCAATATTGTTTTCAATTTGTTTGCCAGTGAACGAACATTCAGAATCAAAAAAAGAATTCTTTTTGTTTTTAATCGATTTGAATTAAAACTTTCACCATCAAATCTGAATGTATCTTGATCACTAATTGATTAAACTATCTATAAATAATTTTAAATATTTTAATAAACTTTAATCAAAAAGGGATCAAAATATATTCAGGTTTGATGGTGGAAATTTTAATTCTAATCGATTAAAAACAAAAAAAAATTTTTTTTGATTCTGGACATACAGTATTCTGATGAATGTGCAGTTCTTGTCTGTTGGAATATGATTTACAAAATATTCTATAATATTTAAATACAAGTATAGTGTATATACTTAAGCTAGATATAATTAGAAAGGATTTGAATCCAGCCTTTCAAGCTTCCTGTAGTCATCCACTCCATCTTATACAATTGATACACATGACCACTTATATGTGAAAAAAATAAATGATCTCCAATAGACATATTTTGTGCTGAACCAGCATTCATCATTTGGTCTAATCATCATCTTCCATATACATATATAACCAGTGCTCAGTTTATATATGATTGCAAATCTTCAAACTTTATTGGTCAGGCTTCAATGTTCTTCAACTCTTCAGCCAACCATATAACGGAAAATCTGATGACAGCATTTTCAAAGTACCTGTTTGCCAATTTTGTTGTAATACCCATGTTGACCATAAGTCATTCTTACCCCTTATATTCAGGATTTAAGACCATTTAAATATACAGAAGATGGATTGGTAGAATACAGGCTGAATCTGTTATCTTTAAATACAAGTGATATTCACATACATACATACATAAAAGCTAGATGTATATTTGACAGGATTTGAACCCAGATTTTCAAGCTACTTTCAGTCTTCCAATCCATCTTCAAATCCCCTCTAATTAAAATATTCTTTACTATTTGCAATACAAACTTTAAAGACTTTAATTTATTTATTAATGCTGAATAACTCAAGTTCTTTATCAACCAATGATAAAAAGAAAATTTTTAGCATCGTGTACATTAGATGGTTTTCTAAGTAGAAAAAATGATTTGATTTTGATATGTAATAGGAACTTTAATGTTCTTTGGCTGCTTTTTTCAAGTTAAAAGATAGAGTATTTTGTCAAAGAGAAATAACTGATGCAACAATGTTAGCTGTTTATAAGCAGTTATTTGATCTAATTTCTTATTTAGATGTAAATTACAACACTATCTGTACAATATAAAGGCAATAGAAAAGTTTTATTTAAGGACAATCTAATATTTTAAAAATTGAATGGCAAGAATATAAAACCAATCAATATATTCTTCAACTTGCTGGATGTGATAATATTGAATTTGCTATCATAAAATCATATATTCAATCGATTGGACATTCCAAATGAATGAATGATAAGACTTCCTAAAAGAATGTGTTATGATCAGCTTAAGCAGGGTTTCCATGGGAGAGGTAGACCTCATCTCCTTTATACATTCTTAAAAGTGCAATATTAATGGTTTCTATTTGGGAAGAAATGTTAGAGAATAGAATAAAGGCTATAATAATATATAGTAATGAAGTATTTCAAAAGGAAAGTTTACTGCTAAAATAATTAAAAGACATTATAAATTATAAAATAAACAAAAAAAGGACCAGCATATTCAATATGTGGGTGTAATTGTGGTCACAGATTGATTTGGATAGTCATTGCAAATATCATTTCTAGAGTAGTTTTTATTTCTCTTTCCCTCTCATTTTATTTTTATCTTTAGAGTTGGAATAGTCGTACTTGTTTATGAATAACTAGTTGTTGTTGTTATTGTTGTTATTACTACTACTACTACAACTATTACTACTACCACTACTACTTCCACTACTACCACCACTTACTACTACTACTATTATTACTACTACTATTATTATGTTTCAATAATACTCTTTATTGTCTATAAAGGCTACATAAAGTCTACACATTTATGTCTTGGTTACAGTGGCATGATAATTTTTTTGAGTGTCTTGGTATAGAAGTGTTGGATGGGGGTCTACATCAGTAAATCTATTGAATTCCATTGCTTTAAAACTTACTGTTACTCATTTCTGATTTTGTTGTTCATTGGTGTCCCTCCAGTAATCTTTCATTGATATTCTGTTATCAGCTTTGTTTACTAGTCATAAGTTTTATATATTTGTTCAGCTGTGTTAAAATCCATATTTCATATTGTCCTTTTAGATTTTATTTGAATAGTCTGTGCTTATATAATGGCTAGCTTTGCATGCTCCTATAAATTGACTTGTGATTTTAATAGTGACCAGGTGGCCACATAGATATCTGGATCCACAATCGTTGCATTTCTGCCCCTTATTTGTTGCAGCTTGTTATATAATGTTGCTGGATGCCTTCTGGTGTTATTTCCGAAAATTGAAAATACATTGTGTGCATCAATATGCATAAAGCCCAAAAATTGCTGCTCTTGTTGTAGGGGTTGTCTTTTTGTGTGTCAAATCTGTTACCTGTTGTATGGTTTGTCTTGTTCTGTATAGATTTAGCATATTGTTTTGTGTAGTATTTAGTGCTGTACAGTTGTCAAATGTGAGTGTTGTAGTTCCAACCTTGATTTGTGCTGAGTGTGCTAACGATCCTAGATATCCATATGTGGGGGTGGGCAATCTGTAGGGATTATATTGAGGAGGTTTTATAGCTGCTGAAATCATATAGTGGTCTTTGCCAATAGGTTTATTGTTGTCTGTGTTATGGAACACATGTATTGTGTGTAGCCCCAGACCTTTCCATATAATTGTTTGGCTGAGTTGTTTAGTTGATATGGATACAGTTTTCCTACGCCATAGTAGTTTGTTACAGAGTGATTATATGGCCACTGTAAACTTTTTTGTAAAGTTGACAATAGGTGAGAAATATGCAATTTTTGTTGTTATGAGTATGTTAAATAGGTGCACTTTTGGATATAGATATAAGTATACATTTGATAAATATGTGGCTGTGTTTGCTGCTTTCTGTTTGAATTTATTTTGCAGTGTTTGTCTCATTTAATGTGCTCCCATGTAAAATGGGAATCAAAGAAATGGAATAGGTTTTTCTTGGTATAGCTGTGTGTAGGGTTTGTTAGTATTGATGAACCATGCTGATGTTTGGCTAGGTTGAATTGCAGTTTATTTGTTTCTGTGTAATTTTTTAATATTCCTTCTAATACTTTCCACGATGTTAGAAACACTGTCATGTCATTCATATATGCAATACAGGGAATACATTGGCTGTTTGAGGTATTAATATTCCTGAAAAGTCATTTCCACTCTGTTGCAGTGAACTGAGTGGGCATTCTTGTGAAATTGATTGTGTGGAAGTAAATGCTATTGTATTTCTGCCATGAGCATGAAGTAAATCTCTGTTGAGTAAGATGTTTGCGATGATGTATAATAGGGTGGATGGAAATGCTATGTTCACAAGCATGTCCATTAAGACGTCTAGTGCAACATAATCAAATGTTGCCTGTATATCCAGTTGAATTGCTATTGGTGCATACTTTTAGTTTACTGCATTGCACTTTGTATCATTTTAAATAAAAGAACAGTCTGTGTGATGGAGGATCCCTTTATTGCATACTGCATGTTTGATATCAGGGGCAGTATGTAGGTTTTTATTTTACCTTTGACTACCTTTTCCAATAATTTGATTCATTCCCACATAGATATGGGTTGAAGGCTGTTGATATTTGAAATGGCTGTTGTTTTTTGTTAAAGGGTATTATTGCTATTGGATATAGTCCTCTAGTGTTGTATATTTTTTGGGATAGGAAGTTAGCAAGGTTGCAAAGGTACTTCATGGTAAATTGACTCCAATGTGAAAGGACAAATACTGGTATTAAATTGGTTACAGGGTGGCAAGTGTTGGAAATTTTTTTAAGCTCTTCATCAAATTATTGTATCTGAAAGGGACTATCTGTTTCCGGCATTCTGAACTAATAGGTAGTTGGTTTGTATTATTTATATGTTTAGAGCTTTTGCTTAAAATGTTGGTATATGTAGTCTAAAATGTTATGACTTGCATAGATGGTGCTACTTATCTCACTTGCCATGAACAATTTTTTGGTTGACAGATAGCCTAGTGCCCATCATATACATCCACATGTTCACGTGTGTTGTTGTGAGGCATATTTTCATTTTCTTTCTGGCAGTATATTTTTGTAATTGTTCCCAATGATATTGCTTTGTTAGTTTTTGTATATATTGGCCAGTGCTGTGCATGGGCCTGGTGTTGGTGATTCTCTTGTGGAGATCACCTGCTAGTGCCATTAATTAGGAGGGTAAGTCTTGTCAGATTATGTATGTTGAAGGATGATATGTTGATGAATGACTGATATTTTTGAATTGGATCTTATGGGATATTGTTAATTTTGTTTAGCATGATGTAAGCTTCTGGGAATAGAAATTCAGTACTGGTTGTTAGAAGTAGGAGTCTGGTTGTTTTTTCTAGATCAATAAATTTTGCCTGGAGCTCTGATAAATTTATTGTAATAGTTTGTACAACATGGTCTGATAATGGGCATGGATTGAAATTGGAAATTGATCAGGTGATGAAGAATTAGTGTGTAGTAGCAAATATCAATGAGTGCAGCATGCCATCGATTATAGAAAACACTGAATCTGCAACAACAAAGCTATTGAGTACTCATTAGTGGCAGGTTTAATTGGAATACCCATTTTGTATTGAAATTTTTCTTAACTTTAAGTTGAAATTCCCCATTAATATTGTTGGGTTGTGGCTATTTATTAGCTGTGAGTTCATTATGAGAATTATATGTGCTATTATGCTGGGATCTGAGGAAGCATACACAAAAATAATGTTCAGTGTGGTAATTTGATGTAGGAATGTAGTGATTAGGAGATGGAAGTCAATGTAAATAATTTTGAAAGTTGAAAAGCTGCAATTTGAGGCTATGAGTAAGCCTGTGCTGGATGAAGGTGATGATGTGTCCCTGGAATATGTGAAAAAACATTGATTATATAGTTATGTGGGTGATCCATTGTAGATCTTTGCTTTTAATAGTCCTAGTATTTGTGATTATATGATGCTAATCCATTTGTTAAGCTGGTATACTTTTGCTATTGAGTTAATGCCTCTAACATTCAGCACTGCTATTTTAATTTTTCTCAACTATGTAGCTGGAATTGTTTTGCATTCTTTGTTGTTGTTGCTTTGGAGATTTACATTGTATATTTTCACTGACTTGTTTTATTTCTGTTTGTTTTTGGTCTGTTTTATTTGCATTTGTATCATTGTTCTGGTTGTTTTTTATATTGAGTGTTTGTTGGTTTTGTGCTTCTCCAATTTGTGATGTATTTATTAGAGGGTTTTTCAATAAATTTGTAATTGCATCCATTGGACATGAGTTTTCATTTATATTATTAATGTTTGGTGAAATAGAGTTATCATCATCTGTCTTTGCTTTTTTTTGCTAGCTTCTTTCTGGTAGATCTCAGGCTTTCTCTTATTTTCTAGTTGGATTGGATTTGTCAGTTGTAATATTGTGATAGGACTGCTTGGTTGTAACAGTGCCTCCATGATTTCTATGGTTGTCTTATTAATAATAGTATGTTGTGCATTTTTATCTGTTCCACAGCCAAATCCTGGCATATATGCCTTTGTTTTACTTACTGAATTATTTTTTGTTTGGCTTCCATTTTGTCATTGATCATGTTCCTTGGTTTGAAGTTTTGTTGTTTTTTTCTGTGAAAGGTCTAAGCTTGTTATCTCTGCTTTATTGTGTGGTTTGTGACCTGCTATCTTTGACAATAGTTATGTCTTTTTCTGTTTGAATGGAAGTGTTGAAATTTTGTGGTTTTTGTATGTGTGGGTTTTAATTTTGGTCAAGTTCTGGTGGTTTGGGCATTGTGCATTGATGTGTCCCCTTTGTTCATATGAATAACACTGAGGTTTCATACCTCTAATATATAAAATGAGCATTCCTTCCTGATCCAGGATCTGGGTTGGTATATTATCTGAATCAGTATCTGGATGTAGTTTTATTCTGAACTCATGAGTTACTCGTAATTGGTATTGGTGTGTCTTTCCAGTATGGTGTTTTGAACATAATGACCTTGCCAAATGGTTCCATCATCCTTTGGAAGTCTTGTTCTGTGTATCCCAAGTAGGTGTTCTTAATTATTCCTGAAATGGTATTGTGATAATTCTGGTCTATAGTGATCAGTGCAAAGTTAGCCAATGAGTTGACTTGTCTTTGGAACTTCCTCTTTGTGTGATCTCATAAAATTCTAGTACTAGGCACTGGCCATTGGGATGTTCTGCAATCTGTTGTATGGTGTCCCAGAATCCATTTCATTTTATTGCCTCATACAGCAACTCTTTTGGAAATTTATGTAATGATATGTTGCTGTTTGTTGTTGACAACACCATGGATTTGAGAGAAAAGAAATCCTTTGAATGTTGCAAAGAGATCTTATGGTATGGATGTATTGAACAATTCAGTTGTGATGTTCAATTTTTCTTCATTACAGACAATTTCTGGTGGACTTTGACTTTCCCGTTTTCCAATTTCTAAATTATTCACTATCGGTTGGTTTCCTATATTTATGATTGATCTTTTGAGAGGTGGTTGCGTTGCTTTTTTTTATTCCTTTGCTGATATCTGAGCTAAATTGACTTTGAGTTTTTTTTGATAGGATAAATCAATTTATTTTTTATTTTCCTTTGACAATGTCTTCAAATGTTGGTGTGTTTTTTTTTTCTTTTTTTATGGCTTTCATTAATGTTTTTGCCACCGTTAATTAGGTCATGTGATCTTTGAGTCTATTTGTTTTCAATTCAAAAATTATCAATTAAACTCTGGTTTTTTTTTTCTGTTAGTTGGTTTTAATGAAATTACTATTACAACTTTTGATGTTTTTTATATATATTGGTTCTGATGTTTAGAATAGCTTTTTAATGGTTTCAATGTGGAAGTTTTTTACCTGGTCTGTGCTCTCCAAGATCTAAAGCGCCCTTTATTCTTTTTCTTCTTCTTCTTCTTCTTCTTCTTCTTCTTCTTCTTCTTCTTCTTCTTCTTCTTCTTCTTCTTCTTCTTCTTCTTCTTCTTCTTCTTCTTCTTCTTCTTCTTCTTCTTCTTCTTCTTCTTCTTCTTCTTCTTCTTCTTCTTCTTCTTCTTCTTCTTCTTCTTCTTCTTCTTCTTCTTCTTCTTCTTCTTCTTCTTCTTCTTCTTCTTCTTCTTCTTCTTCTTCTTCTTCTTCTTCTTCTTCTTCTTCTTCTTCTTCTTCTTCTTCTTCTTCTTCTTCTTCTTCTTCTTCTTCTTCTTCTTCTTCTTCTTCTTCTTCTTCTTCTTCTTCTTCTTCTTCTTCTTCTTCTTTTTCTTCTTCTTCTTCTTCTTCTTCTTCTTCTTCTTATTATTATTATTATTATTATTATTATTATTATTATTATTATTATTATTATTATTATTATTATTATTATTATTATTTATACAACTTTTTAATCTTAATGGAAGTTATTGTTCTCAATTATTTATTGATTCCTTATCTTTTTATAATTAAGACTTTTTCAAGTTATTTTACCTTAGGATATTTATTGTGTCTTTAAATATTTTTGAAATAGAAAAATTGAAGTAATTGATAATGCATTTATACTTAAAATTCATTTAATTATTTTCAATTGGTCCCAGAACTCTTTATAGTATTTTTGTCGTTTTATTTAACGTTGCTTTTAGAGGTATAATTTGTTTTTTATGTATATACACTGTAGTTTCAATGTTTTGCTTGTGTAAAATTGTGTATTTGTACTGTTTTTGATTAATTATTTAATAAGTTATAGCTATATAGGTGTATGTATGTATATGCATTTTAATTTCAGTTCCTTTGCAAATATTTTTCTAAATGCTATATACTCATTTATTATTGATTTAAATATTCTTACACTTTTTGTTTGCAGTTCTTACTATTAATGGTTCATTTGATCAGGTTTTTGGTACAATGTCATCTCTTTGTAGCTTTTGTTCCAAAATTATTACTGATCCATCTGTTGAAATTACTTGTGTAAGGTTATCTAAGGTTATCTAAAGTTGGTTCTACCATTTTTTAGGATATAGGATCTGGTTTTTATTACTGTTATGATTGCAATAGTATTCAATTTGAGAAAGAGTTTCTGGTTGCTGAGTCTGCTGCACTCTCAGACCCCATGCTTTCCATTTTTTGTAATCCTCTTACAGTTGGTAGTTCTGGTGGTTTTTGTAAATTGTTTCCTTCCATTTAATCTACAAATTCAAATACTAGTGAATATAATACTATTTGCTTAAATATAGTTAATGATGCTAATAAGAATAGCTAATATAATTTCTACTAATCCATATGACCAAAATCTTAGTAAACTCTACTATTTGAAGTAGATATGACATACAGAATGGCTATTATAAAATGTATAGCTCTTGAACTAACAACAAATAGTGTGTCCAAATATTAAACAGTAGCAAATGAATTAAAAAAATACCACAAACATATACAGAGCTAAGATGGATAAATCACCTAAAAATCTGTAAGAAATAAATTAATATGCTAAACTGTGGAATCATAGGGTACACAAAAATGATACGCAAACTTAAATCATAAAAATGTCATATTTGTGGCATTAAAGAACACTTAGTTCACATCTGCAGAAAAGATGAAAAAGATAAGCCACACCAAGACTTTAAATTAGAGGGAGGCAGAGTTTGTAGAAAATTAGAAATAAAGTCATTAAATGACTCAAACAATGCCTGAATTACTTTGGATGTAAACATTTGTGAAATTAAAGTCAGTATGGAAATTGGCAACAGTGTTGGATCAATAATTTTATCTCTGAAGGAATGGAATAAAATTAATATTAAATCCAAGAAGAGGGTGAAATTGGATAAGAAAAATGTAGTGGTGACAGATATAAATGGAAACAGAATATAAATATGTGGAAAAGGTTTAGTTCTAGTGAACGTAAATAAAAAATTAACAGTTTCACGAATATTTATTGTAAAGAAAGCCATTAGTCTGCTGCTCAATCAAAACTGGTTCCAATTCATTAGGAATCTTTCTTAAATTATTAAGAAGGTTAAACTAGAAGCAATACTCAATAGTTGATTGCATGTCAGGAGATATATAAATCATTTATGTCAGTAATACTCTGTAAGACCTGTAGATTAGGAGACAATCTTCAATCAGAATTTTTGACAAATAATGAACTTGAACATTTGTGCTCTATCAAGCAGAATGGTGTATTGCTATTTGAGTCATATACAGATAATGAAGTTAAAGCAGATAAAGATGTTGTTGACTTGAGGAAAGATGAACAATTAAGTAGATCTGAAAAATCAAAATGCTGATTCTGATGACAAAAAAACAAATTTCTACTCCACAAAGTCAGAGAAATTTGAGAAAGCCTGCCAGATGTAAAGATTACTTTTTAGAGGGCAGGTGTACAGATGGTACAAATATTTTAAGTTGTGTGTAAATAAAGTTCTATTTAAACCATGTACATTGCAGTGACAATATTGTTATTTTTCTCCAGAATCTTTACTCTAGAAAAAACGTATTATGAAAAGAGATATTATGTAAATTAGCATGGCTAATAAAAGGAATCTGATATTCTTAGCATATAGCAAGTTAAAAGCAGTCTGTCACAGTCAAGAGGAGAAAATGGATGCTGAAAGTAAAACAATGCATTTCTCGAAAGAGGGAAAAAATAATACTCAGTGAATTTAGTTTTTAGTAAATTATTTACTATTAAAGTTTAAATGAAAGAAGTTTGCATAGACCTTAATTAGAAATGTAAGCAAACCCTTTGGGGATTAATGAACTGTATGATTATCAGCACTATGGGAAATAAAATAATTTCGCACACTAAATATATTCCATTGCAAAGTAAATGAGATAAATTATTTACAGTAATATAATTTTATTGTACTTGTTATATTGCTAAATTAGTGCCTCAGCAAACAGAAATAATCTGCTGATATATATATATATATTTTCAAGTTGTGTGTGCATTATTCATTTTCTCCTACAAGGCTGAGATTGTTTGCTCATGAACACGGAAATTTTTTTACATTTTTGATATGTTTTTGAATCCAATTTTTCCCAGGAAATAATTGAAAATAAATCTTTTAAATATTGTAACGATTTGGTAGGTTCATTTATATGTTTTAGCACTTGGTTAGGCCAGACGTTCAGACATTATATATATATAAAACTGCTTTTAAAAATTGTTTCATTTTCGAAATATTAATTTTATATTTTCATTATTATTAAATCCATTTCCAAAGTTTATGTAATTTAATTACACACTTTTAAAATTTATGACAAATAATATTTTAAAATCGCAAACTCCACGCAATTAATAATATTATTACACTAATTGTTATTAATGAAACGATTGGTAATCTAACACACTCATAAATTTAAATCAAATGCTTCTTTTCTCCCCAGATTTGAATTTATTTTATTTTTCTTTCGATTAAGATTGATTTCTTATCACTACTGAACCGTCTAAACACGGTAAAAACAAGTGTTAGACAGAATTTATCTGATTTAATTTATTTTATTTACATTCAAACAGACAATTAAAATACATATGTAATAATAATAATAGCCATTCATAAATGAATGTAGGCACTCTAACACCAAAAAAAAAAGGGGGGGGGAAGCAAAAACACTGCCCTGGAAATGCATTTTGTGGTAACAATAAAAACCAATATGTGCCCCATTTTTTTCTGTTGATTCGATATTTCACAATGTTTCCTTTTAATTTCTTCAGCAAAAATCTTTTCTTTCTTCAATACTTCAACAGCATGTCTAATTGCAACATTCCAACGTATTCTCATCTCTGCAATATCTTCCAATTGGTAAAAATCAATGTTGCACATCTTTAGTATGAATTTAAGATAATCCTTATAACATATACAGAAACTGTTCCCATCTCATGAAAAGCAAGCTTAAGTTATCATAAAACTCATTTAGTATTATTCATTTATTTTATATATATCAAATTTAATGAAGGTTGATTTTACAGCAGTGAACTTTATGTAAATCAAACACCATTAGCTGAAGAAACATATTGATTGGTTTAATACTCTGCCTGTTATATTTTTAGAATTTTATGGGGCACTCTTAAATGGAACTTTTCTAACACCTTTATATTGCACTAATAGGGTGTCCAAATTTTACTTCCATGCAATAAATTAAGTAACACTTTTATGTTGCACTAACATGGTGTCCCTGTTTCATTTCCATACAATACATTAAATAAAGCATAATATAATCACAGTGAAATGAATAAAGATATTCAACTTCTCAGACTTTAAATCTTAAAATTACACACAATATATAAAAAATGTCCTGATGGGAATAAAAATGCCATGCTTAAGCAATGTCATAATTATGTGTCTATAGACATATTTCTTCCTCTCCAAACTCTTTATATATTTTAATAAGATAATATACTTCATATTTTTAATTATAAATTTATTAAACACACATTGATTACGTAGTAATATTTACTGAGGCTATAACCTCGATAATATGCATATAAAATAGAGGTCCCTACTATCACATTTTATACGCATATTATCGAGGTTATAGACTCAGTTCATATTTTTACTTAATTATTTCTCTAACCATATTTTACTTTTTTCTTTATCACATTTTGACAAGTTGCCTGATTATAACAAAAAATAAATGTTACATCTACATTTTGTCCCATATCTCAGCCATTTTTGGTCACATATTCTTCATTTTACACTTATTTTATAGTAAATTCATATCCTAATCTATATTTTAAATTTTAATTTCAAAATAACTCTGCATTTGGCAGTGTTTTTTGCAAAAACAAAATAGATTTTTTTTTAATATTCCTTATCATATTGTCCAGCCTCTTTTACTTTGTAAGGTATTCCAAAGCACTGATTGTCAAATTTGGCCATTGTTTTAGAAATGTTTCTAACTGTCAAAGTTAGGAATCAAAGAAAATGTTTTATGCTTTCATAATAGATTTTAAATGTAAATAAATATTTCCCATAATTTATTCCATTCATAATTAAGTTTTTACATTAATTTACCTAAATATAAGCTTTTTCCCCTATTTCAAAGCATCAGCTGGGAAGTGAACCTGCAACAACTGTCTGTAAACAACTGCTTACAAGGCAGCAGTGCCGACTTCTCAGCTACCAACACTTGACTAAATATAAGCTTTGATTCAAAAATTTTTAAATTTTGCAAGAAAAATAATGAACTATAATATAACAATTCATCAATTGCTAAAACAGAGAATCATTAATATAAATAAAATAACTATTGTCAAGCTCTTTCAACTCCTAAGAATTTTTATCAATGCAGTAAAAAACTCCTATTTTCTCCTAAGTGATAAGTTAAACATCTCATTGCATTGACCAGGAACAACTAATCAGAAAACAGGTTAATTTTGAATTCACAGCACAAGATGAATTTTGTATAAGATATGATTATTTAATCTTGTGTTTTTTTATCATGTGTTTCATGCATTAATATTGCACAATCCCTTGGACTACTTATATGGCCTGTATTATTTTGGTGAACATAAAAAGCTGAATAAACTGTATCATCTTTCCTTGCTCTAATATATGTATGTTTATGCTGTTGAAGATGATATTTAATATTTGTCTTGGTTTCCCCAATATATATTGCACTACAATTTATCTGTGGGCATCTAATCGAATACACAACACTGTTTTTATCCTCTTTACTTATTTCTTCCTTAGAATTATTTATTAATCTCTTAAGATTAGGTGGAGTTCTCCATGCCAACCAGAAATCCTGAGTTAAAACTCTTATTATATTTTTATTAATATGGGAATAAAAGCTAATGAGATCCATGGTTTATTATTCACGTTTATATTCTCACTATCACGACATTGCTTACAATGTTTTAATACAATACATTTTATTTATATTAATGATTCTCTGTTTTAGCAATTGACGAATTGTTATATTGTATTTTATAAGTTGTATTAACAGAAGTATTATATTGATTTATTATTTACAAGACAAGTGAATGACATTCGATGACAATTAGCAAAAACACAATTATTTTCATAAATATTTATTTATTTTATGATTATTATTTTTACACTACATTGATTAATAATGTGGCTAGATTTAGATTTTTATTTAAAATATTTAATTTTAGGTGAAGAAAAGACAACAGAAGTGAATTTCTAAGACATGAGAAATCAATAGCAATTTCACGTCATAATTGTTTGAAATATAATTCTTTTGTTTTACTGCAGGCTATTTTTCTCATTTTTTTCTTATATATTTATTCAGCTATTAATGTTATTTTAAATTTTTCATTACATTTAACCAATTTAATGTAAAATAATTCAATGTTTAGAAACTAAATTAAAACAATTCTGATTATTGTAAATTAATATATTTGAGAATAGAAAGAATCTAGAACTGCATTTGATAAATAAAATCACTCAAATCTTTACTCAATCTGGCCAATAAAAAAATTTATCAGCCAAAGTGTTTTAAGAAGAGTTATTTTGATAGTTTTAGTATTATGTTCTCATATATCCCATTTTATTATAAAACCAAACAAAAGTTTAATCTCTTTTACTGTCTTTACCTTTAAATTTCTTTCATTCTCCATGCAATTTCTTTATAGTTCTCTTTCAATATCCTATATTCTAAAAATAAATGTTTAATACTTTCTCTTACAACATCACATAAATTATATCTGCAGTCTAAAACTTTATTTCCCTTTTTTTTTTCTAGAATCTTAAACTTCTTTCTTACAATAAATAACAATAATCTCCTTTTAGTGCCATTATATATTTTCAAATTGTTTATAATATTTCAATATAACACTAAATTATATTTTCAACTATTTTTTTTATCATATTTCTTGTTTTTTCTAAGCACTTATCTCTTTTGCTATTTCTTATAAGATATCTGTAGTACATTTCCTACATATTTATCTCATTTCATATATAAATACATAAAAATAAATCGTCTATCACTTAATTAGCACTTTGAATATTTTCTCTTGCCCAATAGTTTGTAGGTTTCTCCACATAATAGAACTAAACTCCATTTATACTAAACTATTTTCATTCATACACTAAAACGTATAGATATTTTTAATTTACTTTTATTTTTTCCTCATTGAAAAAGTATACCAATCTTAAAAAGATCTCTGTTATATAAAAATCTCTTTAGCATTCCTTCAGTGAAAAATATCATTTGATATATTTTCCACTAATCTGACAGCATGTTTTTTTCAGAAATATGTATCAAGTGTAACAAACTTAACACTAATCTGAGACATAATTTCACTGCCTAAGGTATGTCTCAAATTGACATCCCAATGTAAGTTTAATAACTCTTAAACAGGCTGTCATAGAAAAACAGTAAGAGGATATTTTCTAATTGCTAGATGATTAGGGTTTGATCACTTTTCTATATTGTTTTAACTTGTAATTAGTAATTGTTAAATACCCAATTACTGACCAGTATTAAGTAGTTAGAAAATTTAAATATGAGTCACCTACCTGAAAACAAAATCCCAAGCTTCTTGATAAAATTCTACTTAGCCTTTGTTTGAGCCCCATTTGCATAATGATATTTTTCATATTATCATTTTCAATCATTATTTATCTATAACAGGTAGATCTCTACAAGTAATCCAGATTCTCCAATATCTTGCCTCTTTTTTTCATATCACAGCAACACACTTATTATTTTATTTATCTCATCTGTGTTTTATATCTAAGTGTTTAAAAATTTATTTTAATCCAATTTAAGGTTTCATCTGCCCATATCTATCATTTCTTTTAGCAATATGTCCAGACGAGCTTTAATTTAGTCTCTTATTTTTTTCAATATTCTCAATAATATTTGTTTTCTCACCCATGTATTTCAATTTTCAATTCCTTTTTGTTACTCCTAACATACATCTCTTTATACTTCATCAAGTAGTTTGAAGTATTTGTATTGTTTTGTTTTTTTGCTAAGTGTCCATGTCTATGATCCATAAGTAGAATTGATAAAAAACATTTGCTAAAAATCTTTCTTTTCAAACACATAGTTATGTCTATCAAAAGAACATCTTCCATGTTTAATTTGAGGAATAATTTTATCCTTATGTTTCCATCTACATCAATAATGTGATCAAAGTATATGAAGTTGTTAATTTCTCCCAATTCATCATCAATCTTTATTTTATTTATTGATAAAATCCATTCAATATTACTTTAGTTTTTTTAGCATATGTCTTCAATTTTACATTCATACCTTTATCTGATAACTCTAACAAAATGTCCAGAGGGTCTGAAGTATAATATGCAAAATAATCACATTATCTAAAAAGTATATTAAATAAAAGTTTATTTGCACAAATGTTTACTTTGCCTTTAAGAAAACTCAAGTAATATTTTATATAAGAACTATTTGCCTTTAACTGCAAGGAGACATACTGATTCTTTTTTAGACCTTCAGAAAACAAACAGGGATAATTCTTAATGTTCATTCCATATGTCCTAGATGTAGCAATTATTATTACTATTTGACTATTTATATAATATATGAACATTAAAACAGGCGAAACTCACTATACATATTGCCACACACAGCAAGCTAGAATAATCAATGGATGCCAGAAGACATGCATAAAATTTCCATCTAGTGCCCACTCATCCAATATCTCCAGTCTAGTTTCTGGCCTATGGCCTTTGTCAATGAGGAGCCTTGGATCTGAGAGCACTGTACCTAGATCTTAGGATCTAATGCAACCCTCCAGCAGCCACCTTTATCTCCACTTTACTACAAAACTATGAGTCTTAAATTGAAAACACCTTAATATTTTCAATTCAAGCCCATCAGCTTATATAGTCATGCAGGTCTAAACTCAGTTCAGTACCTATACATTTTGGTGTCTTTGGTTCTTTAATAATCATAGCCACCACTATCCTATTACGCAGGATTGGTTTTAAGCCAATAAACATAACATGATCACCATTTCTTATGCTTGCTTATAACTGTTGTTAAAACAGGCAAAACTCACTATACATATTGCCACACACAGCAAGCTAGAGTAATCAATGTATGCCAGAAGGCTTGTGCATAAAATCCCCATCTAGTGCATACTCATCCAATATCCCAGACCAGTTTCTGGCTTTTGGCTTTCATCAGTGGGGAGCTTTGGATCTGAGAGCACTGCACCTAGATCTTAGGATCTAATGCAACCCTCCAGCAGCCACCTTTTATCTCCACTTTACTACAAAACTATGAGTCTTAAATTGAAAACACCTTAATATTTTCAATTGGCAATATGTATAGTGAGTTTTGCCTGTTTTAACAACAGTTATAAACAAGCATAAGAAATGGTAATCATGTGATGTTTATTGGCTTAATATATAAACATGTTTGGGCTCCTCATTAGCATGAATCTCTGGGATTAACTTCAAAAACACCAAGGCCTCTCTGCTCAATTGCTTAATAATTCTTAACTGAAATAAGAGTCACGTATTTTGAAAACAGCCTGGATTAATTATAGAAGTTTTTGGGTATGTAGTGGAGAAAAGAATTTAGGATTTGGAGTAGGAGAAATGTTCATTCTGCAATAAATTAATAATGGTTGATAATGGTGAACTTTTTTATATAATTAAAAAAAAGCAAGTTTAACAGCCGCTTTATTTTTTTGTTTTATCATACTATGAAATTGATAAGGAATTTATATGTTTTTTTTATTCTTTTAACCTTTAGCTAAGAATAGATAAATACCTTTTTACCAACTAGTATTTGAATAGTTATTTAGTTAGTCTATGAACTGATTTTTTAAGTATTTTCAGAAATGTTCATATTTTTGTTGGGTTGAAATGCCATGTCATTCACATAGGCTTCTGGTTCCTTAGATTCTATCTTTATGGAATGCAGTGATATAAGCATAGCCATCTTATTTACTTGTCTCTACTTTCCAAGTAATATTATAATGTGATCATAACAATCTGGTTTTATAGATATTACTTTCTAAGGAATCTTATATCAAGAGAATAGTCATATCCTTAATTTGTTTTATTAAATAGTATAATTCAAGGATTGAAATGAAAGATAATAGCCAGGTGATAGGATACATTATAAGCTTGCTCATTTGTCAATAGATACTGTACTCTAAGAAATATCATATGAGAACATTGCTATAGATATTCTAATCACTGAACACTTCAAAGAATGTCTTTCTTATACCAATGTATGTACAAACATAAAAGTAAACTATAAGAAGAGAGTTTTATATTTTATAGTCGTCATGGTAATGCAGACATATTTATTGCTTTAATAATTTTTTCCTTATCTGCCTGAAGGTAAATAATAACAATTTGATATTTAATTACTATATTAATTCAAAATTGTAATTATACGTTTTTGTATTTGGTTTTTCATAAAGTAAAATTTAAATGAATTAATTTTTTATATGAAATATGACTTTATAATAAAATGTTTTTTTAATTAATGTGCTTTTTAAAAATAATTTAAATAAAGTGAAAAAAGAAACAAATTTTAAAGCTATAAGCAATTTTCGAAAAAAAAAATTATTCCGCTTTCTTTATTTTATTAGTTTTTATTTCTTGTTTAATATATAAGGTTTCATGTGTACGTGTTTATTATTTACATTATTTGGCCTAATGTTTTACAATACCTCCGAGAAATGGTAAATAAATATTTTATCTACTGAAAGATAACATATACATTTCGAAAAATGAATAAATGAAAATAAATTTTCCCGTTGAGGTCGCCAAAGGTTCCAAATTATAGAACCTGTGGCGTTGAAAGTTTAAAATATAAACTAAATAGATACATAAATAAAACATTAGCGAATATAATTTAATACTAATATTATTGATTTTAAAACAAGGAAAACATTTCTTTGTTGAAATCAAATAAAAATATAGGCTAGGGTTAAAAATTAAAAAAAAAAAATGTAACAGATGTAAATTATATTTATTTTTAACATATAAATGGTTACATAGTTTATATTAGTTTAGGCATATAGTATTTATTGCATATATACATTTCATATTTTAATTTGTATTGGAGTTAATATTGCATATCTATATAAATTTAATTTATATCACATTTAAAGAGAATTATACATAAATAGTGTAGAATTATTTATGATATGAGCTGAGCTGTAAAATTTAAACTGATTTTATGTGTGTTTAATTGGGTAGCTGACTAATTATATATGAACTTTAAAATAATAAAACATATATAGTTAATCAAAGGTATTGGATATTAAAGCAAAGATCATATCTAACTTTTTAATAACTAGTGTTTACAATAATGTAGGTAAGGTTATTAAGCTCCATGCAGCTGCATATATATCTGGAGGTGTAATAGTTTGCTCTCTAATTTTTTAATTTATTTATTTGCTCTCTAATTTTTTAATTTATTTATTATAAATTTGCTTGGGATTTACTGAAATTCGATGGTCACGTTACGTGATTGAGCCTGATTCGTGAATATTGAGTTACAGAGGAGCTACTTTACTATTGCATTAAATGATGTAGGACATTTCTTTTATTTTTTTAAACGATTAATTTTGTGGTTTTGAAGTTTTTTACTCGGAATGATGCTCCAGTTGTATCCCAGTTCTGTAACTTCCGGTGCTCCAGCTTTTTATAATCTCTCAAGCAATAACATACACACTACATGTAAACTTATCACAACTACTCATAAATGAGTATGACTAACCCAACTTAAAGATAAAAAGAACACTGCTATAGAGAGATAAGTTTTAGGATGACTCCATAGACCAATTAGTGAACCACAAATACACCCCGCACAGAAAATGCTAGTTCATTGCTCTGTTTATTTGATGTGACGCGAAGCTATCTTTTAAATTCCTCTGCAGAAAATTTTCCTTTCCGAAATTCTTCAATACTAAGTCTCATTGTAGCTACCCAACGTAGTTTATTCTCTGCCATATTTGCCCAATAGAAACAATGAATATTGATTGCATAACTTAAACAGGATTTTCTTCTCCCACGAAAATCATGCTCAAATATAATATAAACACGTTTTTTAGGAAATCTTGTACCGCTTATTATATGTCTAATCGAATGAACAGCCGTCAAATAATCATTAATTTTATATTCTCAGTTTGTTTTTTTTAAATGATATTTTTAGAAAAAAATAAATTAAAAACTACTTCCCCTCTTTCCTATATTAATGTTTGGTCGAAGTTTTACTTTTGAATCGCTCAAAAACTTTTCACTCTTTCTTTTGATTAAGTATTAATAAATTCTACTGCAAATGACAACTTTGGGAGGCAGACGGTCCTTAAGATTACCGCTTTCTTCTTTGAGCGAGAAAATAGGTCTACCCATTACAAATTACACTGAATTATTTGTTTGCTTATAAGTTTTTCTACAATCTTATTATATGAAGAGATTAACTGTGAAAGAAAATTGAATAGTTATTAGTAGTTTAAGTTGTACATAGAATATATATATATATGCATATACATACGCAAGGCAAAGCAACTATTACGTACATACTCAGTAGCAATTAATTTACAATTGTATTCCGCAATCATAATAGTATAAAAATCTAACTAAAATTTCTTCTGTATATGGCAAACTAAAATCAATGACGATAAGGTCTTAACTCTTGGGTCATATTATTCTATATTACAATTACACTAATCGCAATATGAACGAGAATTTAATAAGCATCCATACAACGTAAATTAAAATAGTTGTAATAGGCGTATATATAGATGACAGCTATAAAATATAAGTAATATACATAATCTTAATCATATTAAATTGAAATATGTTAGCTGAATAACAATCCTTAAGTAAAACTCGGAAAACTATTTGAGCAACTGTAAAAACAAAACCCACATTCTCATTTATCAATTCTAATTTATCATTCTAATTTATCAATTAGTCAAAAAAAAAAAAAAACAGTCATCAATCGTACGAAGTTCTCTCCAAGTTTAAACCAGTTAGTTTATCTGATCTATAGCTTCTTTTCACATCATCAAGATTCTTTGTTTCATCTACCCATATCAAATGTTAACCTTTTTCTAGGTCTTTCACAATCTCTTGAAATTTCATTTCAAACTTCAACAGTCCATATGTTATCACTTGTTCTAGCAATATATCCAACGCACCTCTATTTGACTCTCTTATTTTTTTATTGGGGTCAGTAATTGTTTATTCTTTCATTCACATATTTCACTTCAATTACTTCTTGGTAGCTAACAATGTATTAATAAACTTTCTTATTTCATCTATTATCACACACCCCTATCAACGTATCCATAGCTTTACATTAACAAACTTTCTTTTTCATCTATTATCGCACATTTTTTAAAATTTCTTTGAACCCAGTGTAAGACGTGAACTGGCCACATTTTATCATATTTTCTAGCAATGTGTTGAGCCTATCTCTATTTCAATATCTTACTTCTTTCAATAATATTGCTGACCCACCTGATCACACACATGTTGAAAAGATAAATAATCACCAATATACGTATTTCATGCTAAACCAGCAATCATCAGTTGGTCTAGATTACTATCCTCACACACACATATATATATATATATATAATCAGTACTCAGCTTTATATTAAGATAGCCAATATTTATACTTTAATGGACAGGCTTCAAACTATTCCAACTCACAACTCTTTAGCCTTCCAGTTCATTGAAAATCTGATAATGGAACGTTCAAAGCCCTTGATAGTGCCAAGGTTATCAGCAATAAGAGATGGCACTGAGAGTGGTAGGTCGTGTGAAAGTATGAGTTTGAACCATGCACATATTACATATATAAATGCAGGTTTAAGCCTGTACTATATATTAATTTAGATAAATAGTGTGTAAAAGGTCTGCCCATCCCTCGCATATGTATATATAAATGGATTATTCTCCTGTACATGAGGGGTCAGAATGACTAATATGTCAACATGGGTAGGATGACAACCTTGGCACTATCAAGGGCTTTGAACGTTCCATCATCAGATTTTCAATGAACTGGAAGGCTAAAGAGTTGTGAGTTGGAATAGTTTGAAGCCTGTCCATTAAAGTATAAATATAGACTATCTTAATATAAAGCTGAGTACTGATTATATATATGTGTGAGGATAGTAATCTAGACGAACTGATGATTGCTGGTTTAGCATGAAATACATATATTGGTGATTATTTATCTTTTCAACATGTGTGTGATCAGATGGGTCAGCAATATGAGATGCGACTGAGAGTGGTGGGTCGTGTGAAAGTTTGAGTTCGAACCCTGTACATATTACATATATAAATGCAGGTTTAAACCTGTACAATATATTTCTTTCAATAATGTAAATGACAACCAGTTGTTTTTATTCTCAATCCAATATTTTGCTTTCTTTCCCTTCTTGTTATTCTCAACATACTTTTATTGAATAACTTGAAGTCTCTACATTGCTCTTCTGTCCAAGTCTAAATCTCTAAGAAAAAATGGTAAAACACATTTATTAGAAATCTTTTTCAAGCACATAGACATATTTCCTTTTACTTTTAAGTTACTTCTACCAAAATCACTTCAACTAAGTTTAATTCTATGATTAAATTTATCAATTATATTTCCATCTGTATTAATAATCTGACAAAAGGATTTGTAGTTGTTAACTTCTTCTAACTCACCATTATCAATCTTTATTTTTATCTTTTATGAAAATTCATTGAACATTATTTTAGTCCTTTTAACATTTACCTTTAGTCCTACTTTATTACTTTCATCTAATAACTCTTCCAACATTTCCAAAAGTTCTGAAGCATTATTTGTGAAAACAATTGTATCATCTGCAAAATCTAGATGACTTAAATAATCTTCATTGGCTTCCCATTTTAATTTACAAAATACTTCTTATAAAACTGATACAAAAAGTTCTGGAAATATGGTATCACTCTATTGTAAACCTTTTCAATATTAATCTTCTTTGTGTCACATGCAGTCTAATTGTTGCTGCTGCATTTTAATTAGTATTATTCTGAATATGACAATATCCTATATTTATATCATGATAATTCCATTTTAATCTCAATGGAATTCTTATTAGAGTCAAATGCATTTAATCTCCAAATAAAAGATATAATGGCAATTGTTTCTTTATATACCCACTATCAGAATTTGGTTGTGATACACTGTCTAAAACAACTTTTAAATCCAAATTATTATTTAGGTGATTTCGAGTTCAAATTTTTCTGCAGACAATTTGTAACTACTTTTGTAAAGCTTATTTATGGAACTGAAAGAAAAATGATATGTATGCATTTCTAATATCTTCATTATCATCTTTCTTATATATCAATATTATTACTCCATTCTTCCAATTATCCTATACATCTTTATAATTCAGACATTTGATATATAGCTTTGCCAACTGTTTTTCTATTTTTTACATGCTTTTTTTAAAATCTCAATAATAATTCAAGAGCTTTTTTTTCTGTATAGATTTAATTGCATATCTCATTTTTTTCATTTCAAATCCTGGACAATCCTGTAGTAATTATACAGAATATTTTGTAATTTATTTCTTTTATTATTATATAATTTTTTTGTAAGTTTTTCCACATATTTTACAATATTACTCTTTTTAGTAATATTTTGTTTTTGTCTTATTATTGCTGAAACAACTTTTCTGACTTGTATTCTCATCAATAACTTTTCTTTCTAATTCACATTTAATTTTTTTTATATTTTTAATAACTTTCTTTTATATTAGTTTATAGGATTCTATATATTGATATCTTTTTAGAGGAAACTTTTTAAATATTTTCATATTCTTTATTTTCTGTGTACATTCTCTTATCCAACTAAAATTGTTCTTCTGTTATGTGTGTGTTTTGTAACAATTGTTTTTACTCCAGTTTCTTAAAAAATATCGTTTATTTCACGTAGATAATCTCTATTTTTTCTGTTGTCTGATTTGTCAATGTATGTTTGTTTGGAGATTGTTATATATCAAATTCACAAACAATTAAAAAAAAACAACTTATATTTGTCCACACTACAAAGAAGATTTTATGGGAAGAAAAGCAATTCCATGATTAATAGTTTTCCACAATGCTATAAAATTCACATATCAAACATAACAGGTAGATTTAGAAAATTAATTTAGAGGTTTAATTGATTATTAGCATTTTATTCAAAGCACATAATTGTGCCAAGCAAAAAAATTGTCAAAACACTTGATTAAATCAAAAATGTGTATAAATATAATTCTTACCATTAATAAAATGCAATATACCAATGGCAGCTTTCAGGTCAGGTGTTATCAAATTTATTTATATAATATTAAAATCTATTGTTCAATTTACATTAAATCTTAAAAAGAAAATTGCTAAAAAAATTAATTTTAAAAAAGCAACAGTATTTTCAAAGATCAGTAGTGACAGCCTATCAGGTCAGCTAAGAAGTAATTCTGATATTAATAAACTATAATATAGAAATGATGGTGTTGGTGCATATAGCACATTTATTCATATAATATTAAAATGTTTTGTTTAATTTACATTAAATCTTTCAAATTTTGTTAAAGCAAGCAATTAAAAAAAAAGACGGCTTTCCAAGGCTGGTGCACAGGTCTTTTTAACAATTTCTGTTAAATAGGAATCATTTTAATCTTTTTCAGTACTATAATATGGTTAAAGAATTCCTACTTAAATTCATTGGATTGTTACAGAAGATTAAGAATATCAATTGTCAATACTGTCCTTTAAATACATTTTGTTTTGTTGGGTTTGCATTGAAATGTATCTTATTAAATGATTATCACTTTCTATGCTTACAAGCTACTTACTTTCTCTTATTTCAAACATAATCCAATTCCGTTGCATCTTAAAAATAATTCATAATATACAATTTTTCTTTGTCTGAAAGTTTATAGTCACTTTATTATTTCTGTCATCATAGCTATACCTTCTTACAGAATTTTCATTTTGTAATGTTCTAATTTTAGCATTAAATTTTCCCATAACAATTTTAAAATGGTAGTTTGATCAAAAACATTTTAAAGAACTATATAAAAATCTACTTTTTCATTTGGTTAAAACTTGTTGGTATATAAATCTAAATTATTTGCATCTTATATCTTTCATTAAGTTAAATAACCAATCTTGTCACTCTGACTGATATACCATCAATATCTACAATATGTTCTTTTATTATTTATAATAAATTTCACTTCTGTTGTGCTTCCAATCCTTGTTTCTTTGTAGTAAATGATAAGACTCTGTGTCAAGTCAATTGTCTTTTAATCCTTTCTTTTAATTTCACAAAATTCAACATCACATTTAATATTAGACAATTCTCAAAATTTATGTAATCTTTCATCATTTAAAAATTCCCTGTAGTTCTAAGTAGTGAAATAAAAGGCCATCATTGAATGACAGCATTTAGCACTCTTTTTCCATAAGCCACCAACCATGGTTTTGCTAATGACTTTACATGCTTCTGGAATAAGGGCCATACTTTAATTTTGTTGTCATGATTGTAAATATTGAAAAATATCATTCATGCCTATATTCATCTTTCTTCAAAAAATGTCAAATGACATTTCACTTAAGTAGGCATGATATTTCTTGATCTTAAACTTGGGTTAAAAATCTAATAAATTCATCAAACTCACTGATACATGTTAGTGAGCAATTATCTATGTTCATTTACTACATAAATAATAACATAGCAATAACAATCAACAACAAGAATAAATGAGAATGGTCATTATTAATTTGCCCTTTTCAGTTCATTTAAGACCTTGAAGAGAAGTCAAAGGATCTTATTTCAGTTAACAGGAAATGCCTTTCTGGAGCCATCTCTATATATTTGCATATATTTTGCTTTAAAGTCATCTCTGTAACATTTTGCAATGACTTCCACTGTCTAGCCAATGATTAGTACAGTTCAATAAAACTATTAGTATAATGCTAATAATATCAATAAGTTAATATGTGGTCTATCTAAAATATATGTTCAAAGTGCTTTGATAATCATTAGGAGGTTTCTCTGAAGCATATGATGTTAAAATTGTAATTTAGACAGTTTTATACTTAAAAATCAAGTTGTATTAATTTCATATTGATAAATACTGAACAAATAATGAAAACATAAGACACTATTAAAAGTCCAATTAAAATGATGGTTCTGCATGTAATGTACTTTGGAATGATTTTTGTTTTTTCAACAAGCTTTATTCATCAATTTCAAAATGTGGGTTGTAATAAAAGTTTATGTATATTTAAGAAGATAATACACAAGAAAAAAAGTCATATAAAATTAATTTGATTACTAAAGTTTACATTAAAATTATAATTATAATTTCCAGAGTGCATTATCACAAGTTGAAATTATACATGATTTTGTGTTATAGTTTAAAGTTTTAAACATTAATTTCCAAATTAACACTGATTTCCTGGATTAAATTTATTCATTTTACAACATAATAATTTTCAGAAAAGAAGCTAAATTTATCCATTTTCCAATGCAATACTTATTCATTTTTACAGAGCTGAATTTCTCCATTTCCCAATAATATGCAGTCATGTAAATTCAGGCTGAGACAGTCATGCTTTCAGATGGCCCACAAAGCTTGTTGTAGGTATTTCTCAGGGGTATCTAATTATAAATTAAACATTTTAGTATTTAGATATGTTTAGAGTTTATATTTGGATTTAAAATAATATGTTAATTTGGAGCATAACAAACAATTAATAAAAACCATTAGTGTATTTATCTTAATTGAGTAGGAATAAAAGTTTTCAATGCAAAAAGGTTTTAAAGTAAATCATCATAATTTGATATTATTAAATAATCAGCAATTGATGAAGACATCTGTGAGATGTAATGTGAGTCAAGTAAAGAATGATGATTTAGCACAAAATGTATCTTGGATGTCATTTACCATTTTCAGGAAAATTTATATAATTCAAGTAAGGAATGGATGTTTTAAGTATATTAATGAATATACATCAATATAACCCTTTCCACTTTCATATCATTCCACTGATAGCTTTTTAATCTTGTGATCTGACCAAATAACATGTACATATGGATCTGTACAATGTTAAAATGATAAATTTGTCAAAACAGACTGTGTGTACATGATATTTTTACAAGATTTACAATGTTATCAGCATTTTGAATACATATGTGAAAAGGCATAGCAGTTTTAATACATACAGAAATTGCACCAGACTACATCAAACAAAATATCAACTCATCAATTAAGAGCTTGTTTGAGCTATTGGTACACTCTCTGTATTACATTTTTGTAAATACAAGCTTGTAAAAGCAATGTCATGTTACATATGACTTGCTTTATTGATAATTATAATTTTACCTTTATGGCTTTGGCTATGCTGAGGCTATTAATATATGGTAGATCTGAATTTAATTCAGTCCCATATAGCTATCTAAATTAGATAGCTGGAGTACAGACCCCCCCCCCCCCCCCCCCCCCCCCCCCCCCACTTTAAAATAAATTACCTTTACTTTCACAAGCTATTAATATAGTAGACGAAATTCAGTCCTGTATAGCTATTTAAATTAGATAGCTGGAGTAAAATACATTTTCATATCCAAAATCTTTGAGTTTCTACTTAAATAGTATGTATAAAATAAGTGCCCAGTTTGGGTTGATATTTTAGATCTAGTGTCTGAATATTCTAGGTCCTCACTGAGTTCAAAGCCAATTGTTCTGGGGATAAGAGTATTTTGGATAGAGATTTTAAATATTTTCTCTTACTGCACTTATCAATTAAGAGCTTGTTTGAGCTATTGGTATACTCTCTGTATTACATTTTTATAAATACCGGCTTGTAAAAGCAATGTTACATTATATATGACTTGCTTTATTGATAATAATGCAGATAAGAATATATTAATATAATTATTCCCAGAATTAAACTTGTTTGAAGTCCTGTTAGCAGAAATTGCTTACTATTCAAAGGAAATATGTTGATGACTTTGAAAAGAAAGATTTTCAATAGATGTTTTAATTGATTTCTATTTATGGATGTGAGACCAAGACACTTAATGAATGAGTAATGCTGAGACTTCAAATCGCTTAATAAATTATGAAAAGATTTACTATAGGTATATCAAGAAATGATTGAAATGAAATATATGAACGAAAGAATAAACAATTAGCGTCAATTATCACTGAAGAATTGAGTTAGGGAAATAGAGTTGACTTAAACATATTGCCAGAACAGATGATAATATATGGACAGTAGAAGTTTGGAATGACATTTCAAGAGATTGTAAGAAATCTAGAAAAAGGAACACGTGAAATGTGTAGATAAAATAAGAAGATTGCCTAAGCGATGTAGAGAATAGAAGTTATGGATCAGATAAACTGAATTAATATAGGAGCAATCTTCATCCTGCATGAAACCAATAAAGATTAAAAATGATACTGATGAAATAGCATTATATATAAATGTAACCTTGATGATGGCTACTAATCATTATTATCTTTGATTATCATAGAATTATCATTCTTATTTGTGTGATGCTACCACATACATTCAAATATTGAAATGTTTTAGTAAGTTTTACTTTTTATTTTTTTATAAAACATTTGACTTTTTACCAATTATAAATACTTATCCTATCGTTAACTTTATTTATAATATTTTACACATTTTTAAAAAAATCAAATATACATATAAAATCACTAAAAGGTTGATGTGGAATAAAATATACTTTCAAATTATTAAAAAATTGTTAAGTGGCCTCCTTTTGGTTACTATTAAAAAGCTTGAAAGCATGTCTTTATTTACCCCACGTAGGTGGTGATTCTGTCTATCAATAAGTATTGAAAAATTGTTTAGCTATTTTTAACGATTTGGAAAGTACATTATGCTCTATAAAAAATATTTATTGGAATTATTTACATATAAATTCCGCATGGTTTATTTATTTGTCATGTCGACACATTTGATATTTGGTAGATACATTTGAAATAAAATAACGTGAGAAAGGATAAAAAAATTTAAAATGATTTAAAAGAAATGATAGCTACTTAAATTTAACATTCCAAATCCATTAACGTTCATTTTGTATTTTATAACTGGTTTTTTTAGCCCAATTAACATTTAACAGTATATGATCATCATCATCAACATTTTCAAAAATTACTGGTTCTTGCAGGATGAAGGCTCTCCAATTCAATTTATCTTCTCCGATTTCTAGCTTCTCTTTTCCACATCATCCCAGCACACTTTCTTATTTTATACATCCACCTCGCATATTGTCTCTATCTAGATCTTTTACAATTTGGAATCTGGTTTAAAATTTCAACTGTTCATTTATTATCGTCTCTTCTAGAAAAATGTCTAGCCCAATATCACTTCAATCTCTTAATCCATTCAATGATGTCAGTAACACCTGTTTGTTCTCTCACCCATGTACGTTGTTTTTGGATCTTTTCTTGTTACTCCTAGCATGCATCTCTCCATAAGTCTCCAAGTTCTTGTCATTGCAACAACACATAAAGTTGTTTAAATAGTCATGAGTGTGTGCGCGTGTAATAAATTGTAAATATATTTCTTTTAAGTAAAGACAAAGGGTGCAGTTTTAGAAATTATTTTAAATAAAATATATAATTAATGTTTATAATAATAATGTTAGGAATTCAAAAACATATAATGAAATTAAATTTAATCTAAATGGATAGTGGTACGATCTTTAAAAGGGATTTAAATGATAAGTTACCTACTGCATTTGGTAATTGGTTAATTAAAAATTGCAATATCTTCGTGTGTCAATCAGTTATAATACTCTCTATTTACTGATGGATAATTGCTAGTAATTAAGCAGAATTAATAAGTGTTAAATGTATAAAAGAATCAGGAATTTCTCTGAAAATTTCAAAAAATAAAAATGTTTATAACCTGCAAGATTTGTAAAACAAAACAAAAAATGTCATGGTGACATCTTTTGTTTTATTAGCCAAAGTAACATTTGTTTGAGTTCAGAATAAATTTATTCCACAATAATTTGTGTTTTCATGTAGAGCTCAAAACAATGAATACTACAAGTAAAAATATTTTTAGTAGATATTTTAAAATTTGAGTTCTTCATATTGAAAATCTATTGTCAATTCATATTTATGTAATTATGAACAAAACAAGACAATATGGCTAGAAATAACCCAAACCTTTTGCCCAAGTAGTCACGTCAATCTAAAAGAATTGTGCAAATAATTAGTTATATTACTAAATTCACCACTTCCCTTATTTTGCTGTAATATCTCATATAAATGCAATTTATTATTATCAAAAACAGGTTTATTCAACTATGTTTACAATAAAAGAAAAATGTAAAATAACTTATTAAATTTGTCAATACATTTATAAACCATTAAATTACTTTTAAAAAAAGGAGAGAGAAAAAAACTCATTCTTTTAAAGTGGAATGACCAATATTAATATTAATTAATGCAATTTATCCACTACTTTAAACACTTTTTAGCAAAAACTTTTTATAGACCTATATCCATGTATTATTTTATGTTTTGACTGTCCTGCAGTCTTCTTTAGAGACACTTTTATTTTATTTTTTTTAAAAGCAAAAAAAAAAAAAAAGACTGCAGGACAGTCCAAACATATGATTGAACATGGATATAGGTCAATAAAAGTTTTTTGCTTAAAAGTGTTCAAAATAGTGGATACATTTTAATTTGCTATATCTTGTCAATCTACAAACCAATATACTAATACTAATATTAAGATTATTATTTATTGCTTTAAAGCAGTCTTTGGCTATTAGTAAGATAAGTTAAGATTATGCCACTTAGCACTTAGAATGTGTTAATCTAAATAAAACAGGTAATGTTTTTATCATACATTGGATACTTTAGAAATCATATCCCCATACATATGCCTGAAAATCGTTGCAATTATAGTAATATAGATAAAGTCCAAAATTAAACTCATATTAATTAAAAGTATAGATTTCCAATATGAAATTGCTGAAACTAATAAATATCACAAACCTGTATTCTTGTTTTACTCTCACCGACTCACATTTCCAATACCAATATACAGAAAAAGACTCTGAGTGGTTTCATTATTACTCTTTAACTTGTTAGATAAATCTCGGAATGAACTCTTTCCAACAATGTAATATGTTATTGTAATTAAATGTCTTATATATATATATATGCTCGTTTAAAATAGTAATTTATATGAATATCTCTATAAAATGTATATTTTTGTTATTTATTATTTTAATGCATTTGACTGATATTTTGGATGCAAAAGATGACGTGATTCAAATGTTAAATAAATTTATATAAAAATACAAAATTTACTTATTGTTTAAAATTGATCAACTGTGGAAATTTGCCGAATATCAGAGGAAAATATGTTTGTTTTTCTGATTTCACTGTGTTTAAATTTAAATGGTCCTCCATTGAAAAAAATTATAGAGAAAATCTTTTGTTTGAAAGTACAGTAAAAGGTGTACAATTAACTTAAAAATTAAAAGACAACTACTAAATAAAAGGAAAATTTAATCAACTTGTTTTCTTAAAATTAAATTTTAAATGATATTTAATTTAGGAAAATAGCTTATATTTATTTTTAGAAAATTTATCAGTTTTAATTTTCCTAAACAAAATTGAAGAAATGAGGTTTAATTTACTTAAATATTTATCTAGATTTGACAAATAAATTTAGGAGCACTAGTCTAAAGTGAAGAATATTTCGGTAGTGTAATTTCGACTACGCCATTGTCACTAAAGTTAGGGACTGGATTTTATCCACTTTTAACACCTTGTGGTGAGAAGTGATCATAAACAGGCGATGTAACACCTTGAAGAGAGATAAAATCATAAACAGATGACTTAAGACATGGGATTACATTCGTCCACAATGTGTTAAAAGATGATAGACACAAGTCCAAACCGTGTGTGAGTGATTTAGAAAATTATACTACAGAAATATTATTCAATAAGTTGATAATCTTTAGTCTAATGTATGACTAATAATAATTATTAATAGTTTAAGATATATGACACAGTACACATCTGAGTGTGTACATAACAGTTAAGATAATAAAGAAAGAAAATAACTCAGATGAAAATAAATATTACGCTAATAGCTTCACAAATATTTTAAAGTCTGAAGTAATTAATTAAATAATTAAAAGGCAATTGTTGAAGGGTTGCAGTAAATTCTAAGATCTGGTTGCAGTACTCTTAGATCCAAGGCTCCTTACTTGTAAAAATGATAAGCTAAAATCTAGTCTGGAATTAATGGATGAATAGGCAGTAGATAAGAATTTTATACACAAACTTTCTCACATACATTGATTACTAAGGCTTGCAATGAGTGGTGCTACTGTGTGGGAAATTTTCCACAATATTATTTCTTACTATTATATTAACTTTTAAATATTTGCAATCTTCAAAAAAATGTATGATGGCATTGCATTATTGTATATGTTGTGGCTGTGGAAGAAGGACAGTCATTTTCTAGAAATGGATATTATTGTCATGTGGAATTCTATGAACTTTTTCCACACTGAATATTTAATTGTATACATGAAATACCACAACCTAAAGTGATGTAAAAACTAAATCTTTGTTAACTTAAAAAAAAATAGTATTTGGATCAAAATGCATGACAGTTCACTAAAGTTTCTGCACCCACTTTTTTGCCATTGTTAATAAAGATTAATTAAACAGAGTAGTTGATAATTCTGTATTGAATAACTGTAAAGAGGAATAAAAAGTTAATTCTATAGTAATTTTATACTGGATTAGTTTCATCATCTAATATTAGATGTTAAATGGAGAAGTGAGGACATTACAGATAAGCTAATAAGATCAACCATTCTTGAATCAAAAGATCCAGAATGAATTTCCATCATAGTACTGTCATAGTTGAGATCAAAAGCAGTTACAGTTTAAATGAGATTTGACCTTTTCTAAAAAATATTTTAGAATTCATTCTAGATGATGGAATTTGTCCAACATATAATTATTCCTAAGGTACCATAATTACAAACATACAAATTAGTTATAAAGGTGTTAACACTCTGGCTGCAATAATCAGGCCAATGATAATTCACATTGTAAATTTAAATGCAATAAAATATCTGTAGAGATTATATTATGTTTCATATTATATTAATAATTAAAGGTAAATTATCTCTCACATAGAGCCACCATATGTATTACTCTTTTTAAATGGGTTGAAAAATGCATTTTATTTTCAAGATGTATGCATTGTTTGTTGAATCTTTTACTATTATACAAATTGTTTTTCAGATGACGGATTTCAAATAACTAGTGCTGTGAATAAAATTTGCTCACTGTATTTTGTTCATAATGGTTTTTCTTCTGAATACTTATGATTCTTAATGTATCATCATCTATGATATAGTAATGTGTTAGTGTTTGCCTATATAATCATTATGAGAACAAAATATAAAATGTCTTATCCAATAGTGGTAAGATTAAAAAATTAGATGAACTCATAATAAAATTGGAATTGTGATTTTGATGATATTTCAATAAGAAATAATTTAAAAGTGCCTAATGATTGATTCAAGTGTATTTAATGTAGTGTATATGATTATATGTTTAAATGTTGTATCTCTGATGAAGACTACAGGACAGTTGAAACTGTAAGCAAAATAAAGAAGAAATTATAAAAACATTGCATTAGAGTGTATAAGAGATGTTAAAGAAATTTTAATATATATATATGTATTTAAGATAGCAATCTTTGTCATATCAATATTTAACTAAAAATTATTTTAATCAGTTTGTAAAAATAATATAAATTAAAACTGTTTATATGTAGTCGATTATATAAAGTTTAATCGAGATTGTAAATTTGAGTCAAATTACCAATTAGTACAGCAATTTATTTAAAATTAATACTCATTTTGTTTTTAATACACCTAACGGTACAGCTTTATTATTCATAATTAGGCAAATCAGTAATCATGTTTTATGACAGCATTTATCAAGATATGTTCAGAAAAACTCCCGTCTTTCTAAGAAAAGTCAGGCCTACATCCTGGTTCTTTTGAGGGAGAGGACTTGGATGAGAGTGCTGTGGAGAACGTTACCAACATTGATTTTCTCATTCACATGAAAGAAAATACGCTATTCATAGTGGGTTTTTTAGCGTTATTGTATCCCAGTATTATTGCAAAGTAAGCTCCAGTTTGGCCGAATGATTTTAATTGCAAGTGATTCACCCGATTTAAATTTATTATTTCCAATGTTGTTATCTCCCAAGTGTTCTCCTATTCTCATCTTATCTATCGCAAATTCGATTTCTCAATATGTACTCCTGAAATGCTACTCATATTTAAACTCTAAACTTTACAAATAATTCATAATTGTAACATTCATTTGTCTTTAATGGTTAATCTTCTTGTGGATTAATGCTTTGAGTTTCCATGGGTTGTTCAATTTCTGGAAATGTTGTGGTCAAAAAAATTCAATGTGTCATTTCAAACCTCCATATTACACTATATAAATCAATATTTACTTTGTAAAACATTTTATACTCAATAAAGACTCTTTTTTTTTTTTTTTAAAAGGATTACAAAATACATTGTTATGAGGTTTATGTGAATAAAATGAGATTATATTGAGAAAAAAAGTCAATAAATGTTCCATGATATATTATAAAAGTTAATATATGCCTCATATAATTTTGGCTTTCTACGCATGCCCAAAGCCGACTGTCACATCAATAGTTGTTAGGAATTCGTCAAAGTAAGTGGATGTCAGCTTTCCTAGCTAAATAGATATTATATATTGTAATAATTGTTTATTAAATTTTATTTTGCTTAAATAGGAAACTTTATCAGTATTGTAAGCCTTTATTAGCATTTTTGACTGTTTTATTATAATAGATTTGAGTTGACTTCGTCACTAAACATAAAATTATGATTATTATAGTTTTTCTTTTGTAATAATTATAAATTATTTTGTACTAGAATTATATTAAGTATTTACTTCCATATTAGAGTTTTCTACTATTTTTATGTTTAATTTTATATATTACAATCTTGTTTATTTTATAATTTTTAATTTTTGTTACTAAACATCTCAAACCATTTTTAATACATTTACTCTTACGTTGTTAACACTTTTCAATGCATGTCTTTTATATTTACTTTTGCATGTTGCAGTCTTTTTGAAAAGACAATTTTTTGTTTCATCTACAGTTCTGATTAATATTAGAATTTAAGTATTATTTGAAAATTATTCATGGATTTTTGGTTAAAGAGAGGAACTTTACAGCAAGAAGGTGTAAATACTTTTGATATATCTATGATTATAGAAAAAAAAATTTCTTTGAACATTTTGACAGTAAAAATCAGGTGTCATTTAAGGCCATAACAAGAAGGTTAATGCAATGAAAGTTATTTAAAGTGGGGGTTTAACAGTATTTATGTTTAATTCTGAAAAATAGGACTGAAAATAGAATTCAATGGAGAACTTCACATAAGTAAAATGTGAAGTTATTCAAAATGTAATTTTTTTTTTTTAAGTGTCGTAGCATCGGCCGGGACGCGAAACCGCAACCCGGGAAACTGCCTGTAAGTGCAAGGCAGTCACTCTGACCTCTCGACCACCAATGCAAGATCAAAAAATACCAATGAAACAAACTAATAAGTCAACTTATAAAACATACAAGACTATTTTATTTTTTGTTTAATTGCACAGATAGGCAGAAATTATCTGTAAAGTTTTATTTTAGTCATTGCCATTTCAGTTTTTTTCTTCTAAAGTCAGTTATGAGAAAATGCTAAAACATTGACAAACTCTTCATACAGTAGTGTCACTCAATGCAAGGCATAGTAACCAATGAATGCAAAAAGGTTTGTGCATAAAATCCCTATCTAATCATCTAATCATCACTGCACCTCAACCTTAGGATCTAATGCAATCTTCCAGTGCCACCTCTTACCTATTAAGTTAATTACAAAACTATGAGACCATGATAAAAACCCAATAATGTTTTCAATCCAAGCTCTTTAACTTTTATAGTCATATAGATCTGAACCCGGTTTAGTATCTATACATTTTGGTATCATTGGCTTTTAAAAAATCATAGTCACCACAATCATATGGACAGATTCAAGGTTCTTCACTGATGAAAATCACAAGCTAGGAACTAGTCTGAGGATATTGGATCAGTATGTACCAAATAGGGGTTTCAGACACAAGCCTTTTAGCATCCATAATTATAATGTCTTGCACTGGGTAGCACTTCTATATTAAGAGCTAGCCACTGTTGTAAATGATGATCATGTTATGGGAAGATACTGATGTTTCTAATATTCTGCATTGTTTATTACAGAAATAGAATGACTGACTATGGAATTCAAAATGCATGGATTGTGTTCTATGTTACTTCTAATAGTCAAACCTCATGAATTCCCAAGCAATAAATCATTTAGCTTTCTTTATAATGTTGTTATAGCTCAACTTGCCTTAAAGTCAATCAAATTGTCCAAATTCAATTTTATCCTGATAGGATTCATCATTCTTCACTATTTACTATTGAATATAGGTGCATATAATATGTAAGTAATGACAAAAACAGGCCAATAGATAAGGATGTCTAGTGATTTCTATTGCTCCGATGAGGAAGGAGATGGTGGTAAAAGGACAGTGTATTTGGAGAGTCAGACAACAATGAATATTATACTAGTTGTCCCATATTTAATAGTATAATAATGGTGAGATCCTTTCATGGTTGAACAGGAAACTTTTAAATTCTAAAGCAGACAAGAGGTAAGCTGCCATGGAATGGCTAAGTCTCACTATTATGTAGACATGGAACCAGCTGCCATGGTACAGTTGAAAGTGTCAAAAGAATACCTGAAGTCCCTTACTTTAATAGTTGCACATAATTCTAAATCTTATATGTTATATCTAGCCAATGGTAGCGGGAGAATGGGATCAGATGATTATAATGATAACCTGCAATATTGTATCCTATAATGGCTGAAAATTATATATGTATAATTTTCAATTAGTGAAAGATGTTTTAGATTTAGTTTTTTCTCATATCGATTTTCTTCTCCAGATCAATTTACTGTTTTTTTTATTTCACTTAAATATTTTGATATATTTGAGAGAAATTATTTCTTTTATAATTTCTTGGAAACCATCGTAGTTTACTTTTGTTTTTAATAACACTTAGCGAACATTAATTTCGTCTCAGTATTTATTAAACTTTACACTTTTTTAATAATTAGTAGTCCAAGTTGATTTTTTTCTCTTCCATGTATTATAATATTGATTTCTCGTTTTTCAATCCAACATTTAAATAGTCATTTCTTCGATATTGCTCATTAATCAAATGTCACAATCTCAGATTCGAAAGTAAAAATGCTGGAAAACATTCATTCTAAACATGTTTTAGCCTCAGAGATGTATAGAGTTATATCATTTCAATAAATAACTTTTATTAAACTGTAGATATAACTAACTAAACGTACTTTATTAATGGTGTTAAATATTTTACTACACAGTCAACATTAAACTCAGTTCTCAAATTACTCTGATCCCTAGATATTACCTGAATTGTCTTATCATTCTCATATATTAGACATATAAGGTTTATACTCAAGATATTTAACTTACTATGTTATATATTTTAATTAAATTAAAAATGAAATATATAAATTTATAAATTATTAGAAAACATAAGGCTTTCAAATAATTTATAAAGTTATATAATATAATTTATCTTTAAATCAAATTAAAATATATAACTTTGAACAAATAAATTTAATCTATCAAAACTAAAGAATAATTGTCTGATTTCTGAGAATAATAAAATTAAAATGGTATCTGGAGACCAGGAGATTTTGAGAAGTAAAATCTTATAATTTGAATTGTTTACTTTATTTATGTTTAATACTCAGAAGTTATTTTTAATATTTTGTATCGCTATCTACTGTAAGTTTGATTAACCAAAGGTAAAAAGATGGTATAATGCTAAAGCATTTATCTCTAGATTGACTGGTTACCTGTCTTTTCTTTTTGAAGACTCCACTGCACATGTTGACGCAGATAGTAGATTTTCATAAAACTTATTGGAAATAATGATATTAGTGATATAAATTTAAATGGTTCATTATCATTGAATTTAAACTCAACACATGGATTAACTATCAAAAACATTTTATTTTGTCAGAAAATACTGCTACAAATAACCGTGGGTCCTGCTCAAATATTACATCAATGTTGGAGTAAAAATACAAAAAAAAAACCCCTCGCATTTCATGAGCAATAACACGTTCAGATTGTTGGATAAATCATAGATTGGTATGCTGAAACAATAAAACGATAAAGGCATTAAAAATAGTTATTATTTCAATCATATTCACAAGAAAATTGATGTTTGTTCTTCAGAAGTATCTATTATTCAATTTAAATTTTAACAGTTATAAAACACTAAAATGGCTACTTTGGATCTTTTGAACTGTCATATTACTGGAGCATGGAATTCTCTTAAAGAACTTGTTATGGATACTGTTCTTGGCTTTCCTAGAAAGAAGAATTGACTGATTCTCTGGCAATAATATTATTAGTAAATTAATTAAAAGGAAACGAACATCTCTACTTAGCAGAATAATAAACTAAGTCAATAAATTATAACATAACTCTCGTTTCTAATCCTTGCACAATCAGTTTATTAAAATAGTGGCATTTCAATACAATAGTATCAACTAATTCAATACATAGTAACTAATGGAGACTAGAATGTTTGTGCATCAAAATCTCTATCTAGTGCGTACTTATCCAATATCTCTAGAGTAGTTTCTAGCTTGAGATTTTCATTAGTGAGGAACTTTGGATCTAAAAGTGCTGCACCTAGACCTTTGATCTAATACAACCCACCATTGGCCATATTTTATCTTATTAATTAACTACAAAGGTATGAGCCATAATTAAAAACACTATAACATTTCCAGTTCAAGCTAGGTAATTTGTATTTTTATACAGATCTGAATCCATTTCAGCATCTATGTATTTTGATGTATATAAGCTAATTATTTTAGATTAAAAACATTATTGTTCTCAATTTGGGTTTATAGCTTTATAGTTAACTAATAATGTAAAAAGTGGCTGCTTGAGGGTTGAATGAGATCCAAAGTTCTATGCAGTACTCTCACTGATAAAACCTCAAGCTAGAAACTAGTCTGGGAATATTGGATGAATAGGCACTAGGTAGGAATTTTGATTCACAAATCTTCTAGCCTCCATTAATTATTATGACTTGGACTAGATGACACTATTGTATGGAGAGAAACGTAATGGAGAAGAAGGAATTAAAAGAATTTATAAAAGAGTAGTTAGGAAAGAAGAAATTGTTAAAATTGGGTTTCTGAATATGCAAGGTGGGACTAGAAAAGTGGCTGGAATTAAATAAAGCATTGAAAATGAAGAGCTTGAGGAATTAGCAGTAGTAGAAACTCATCTAAGAGAAGAAGAAGAACCTATTTTGGAAGAGGTGGTATGGCATGGTATAAACAGAAAAGAAAAAGAAAAAAGGGATTGTAGTATAGGTGTTATATCGAAAAAATATATAAATATTGTTAAATGTCAAGAGCATTGGTGGTTTGAAATAAGGTTGGGTAGACAAGAATGGATGGTGGCTGTAGTGTATATAGCCATTGGAGATATTCAAACTGTAATGGAGTGGAACAGTTGTATATATGAATGCCTAGTTAAGGATATACAGAGTTTTAAAGAAAAGGAGAAGAGAATAATGGTTATAGGGGATATGAATGGACATATTGAATAAATTGATGATGTAGATAATAAGAATGGTCAGTTTTTGAAGGAATTTTGTCAAAGAGTAAATTTGAGCATTGGGAATTTATCAGATATGTATGTAGGGACAATACATATGGTCTAGGAATAATGTATTTCACACAATAGATTATGTATTGGTAGAGAAAGAGGGAATAAATAAAATACTGAAAATTAAGGTGTTTGATAATGAAGAGAGAGTATGAAATAGTGATCATAACTTTATTGTAATAGAAAATAGTAATGTGATGGAGGATAGAAGTAAAGGTAGAAACAATAGTGAAAGATGTGGATGGAGAGTGAATGATAAGAATAAGTTGGATGAGTATAAAATAAAAGTTGAAGAAACTATGGAGCAGTTGGCTGGGGATGAGTATAAGGACTGGTGTAGTGATATAAAAAAGTGGCAAATAGGGTTTTAGTTGAGAATATGCAGAGGAATAAAAGTAATAAAAAATGAGAGTTAGTAAAAGTGTAAAAGAGAGGAAATAAGCATGCAGAGAATATAAGTGTGCTATTAAGAACAAAGAAAGTGAAAATGATATTCATGCTAAATGGGAAAAGTACTTAGAAAAGAAGAAGTCGGCTAAAATGAATAATTATAGAGAGAGGATGAATTTAAATAGTAAATTGTTGGAGGATATTAATAAAAGTGGAAGAGATGGGAGTAAAAAATTTTGGAATTACATTAAAAGGAGAAATGTAGGGGAAAGAGAGATAGTATTAATAGATGATGAGGGAATAGAGTGTAGTTCTAGAGAAGAGGTAGAGAGAATCTTAAATAGATATGTAATGGATATAGAAAAGATGTTATATGTGAAGGAATTAGTGATAGAAAACATGAAAGCAGATAGTAATGGGAATATTAGGTTCACAAAAAAATGAACTGAATGCAGAAGGGGAAAAAATGGAAAAGTGGAAAGGTGAGAGGTTTAGATGGATGGGCAGCAGAGATGGTAATGAATTTAGGGCATAGAGAAAAAGGAAAGTTATTATCATGTTTTAATAAGATGGCACAGAAGAGAGTTTTTCTGGGTGGTTGGGAGTAATACAAGAATAAAATTATTATTTAAAGGAAAGGGTAAGGATTGTAGAAAGCTAAATAATTATAGACTGATAGCGGTAACATCAGTTTTATATAAAGTTCTTTCATATAAGGTAGCTGGAAGAGTTGTAAAATGGATGGAAGAGAATAATGTAGTAGGGGAAATGCAAGGAAGTTTCAGGTCAGATAGGCATATAGGAGATAGTTTGCTTGTAGTTACACAACTTATGGAGATGAGTACGAATTCAGGTAGATCATTATATATGAGTTTTATAAATATAGAGAAAGCATATGATAGAGTAAATTGAAATAGATTATGGGTAAGGTTAGCCAATTTGGGAATGGATGAAGCTTTAGTAAATATTATTAAGAAATTATACGGAAATAATTATTATACTTACCAATTAGGAGATAAAGAATCAGTTAAAGTTAAAAATGGGATGGGATTAAGTCAAGGATGCCCTATGTTACCTATTTTGTTTTTGTTGTTTTTGAATGAAATGGAGAAAGCAATAGAAAGACTAGGAAGAGGGGGTAAAGATACCGTTAATAGGTGGCAAGGGAGTATATACTTTGTCGGGTCTTTTTTTGCAGAGGATTATCTTTTTGTGTGCAGAAAGAAGAAAAGAAATTATGTTGAGGACATGTGCAAGGGTGGGTAAAGAGATGGGGATTAAATTTGGTGAAGAAAAATCAAATATAATGATGGTTAAAATTGGGAAAAGAGAGAATGTAGATTTTTTATTGGGGGATATAAAGTTAAGTGTGGTGGCTAGATATAGGTATTTGGGAATCATCTTATGTAATCAGGAAAATTGTTTGGATGAATGGGAGAAAAAATTGGTAAATAAAGCAAAAAAAAAGAAAGGGTTTGGTAAAGAAACCAACAGTATTTTCATATAATAAATATGATGTAGCTAGAATTGTATAGAAGAGAGTTGCAGTAGCAGGGTTAACATATGGTAATGATGCATTATGTGTTAGTAAAAGGGTTTTAGATTATTTAGAGAAAGTACAAAGGGAAGTAGGAAGTCATGCATTAGATGCAGAGATGTGGACAGCAAAGGAGGCAATTCAAGGAGAAATGAGATGGTCAAGTTTTTATATGAGAGATGAAAAAAGTAAAATGAAAATGTTTGGTAGGTTGCAGTTTATGGATAGTAAAAGAATAGTCAAAATAGTGTTTAATTGGGTTATGAGTGAAGGGCAGTTAACAAGATGGTTGAGGGTAATGTGGTATGCAAAAGATTTGGATAAAGAATTTATATCACTATACTTGTATAAAAGATGGGATGATTGTGTTAGGAAGATTGTTGAGTGTTATAGTGGTAAGGAATGGCATTAAAGAATAGAAACATTAATAAAAAATAGGGAGTTGGAGAGATGGAGAACTAGTATGGAGGGTAAGAAGAATTTAAATATATATAGAAGTAAACGAATATTGGATGCAAGTTAATTTATGATAATAGTAAGGAAAGTAGTCTATTGCTTAAGGCTCGAACGGGATCTTTAGCAACAAGAGAATATACATGTAAATGGAAAACTATGGGTGATTTAGTGTGCAAATTGTGTAAGGAAGGTTTTGAAAATATTAGGCATCTGTTGATTGAATGTAAATGCTTGAAAGCAGAATGGGTACAGATAATGAAGTTATGGGAGAATAGGTATGAACAAAGTGACTACACAGAAAGTGAATTATTAGTTTTTATGCTGGGTTTGTGAAAAAATAAGGGGGATTTAGATATAAAGGTTATAGAGTTGATAAAGATTATGTTGTCGTAATGGGATGGGGCAGAATATGGGAAGACTTAGAGTGGGGAATGGAAAATAAAGTGGTTAACAGGTTTATCTGGGCATAATTGCTGAGGTATTCTTGACTTCGTTTAAGGAGAAGCCAAATACATCACATCACATCACATCACTACTATTTTAATAAACAAAATGTGAAACTTTATAATAAATATAAAGATTTATCTAAAGACAGAAGTTTTAAATTGATTGGTTTATTAAAATTTCAGAAAAAATAGAAACATTCACTGATTATGCACAGTCTATATCTTTCTTAATGCACTGAAAGCATCATATGAATCTAAGAAATAGTATCCAATCCTATTAAATGCAACAATAGCACTCTTCCATGATGAAAATGATATTTTGTACAGGTTTAAGCAGAAATTTAATGACATTTTGAATAAAGTTATGAGATGACAACTTTTAACAATACATCCACTTTAGCTACTCATTAAAATTTCAATAAAGATAATCAACATAATTAAATCAAATTGCTCTTTGTGAACTTGAAATTGAAAGGCTTCAGGTCTAAGTAAAATACCTGGAGACATTTTTAGATATGGTAGAATGTTAGGTCCAAAAATACTGAATTTTTTTAAGGACCATATAGACTTGTAATGTTGTTCTAATTAATCTTACAGATGTTTTTATAGTTCCAGTTTTTAAGATATAATATGAATAAATAAGATTGTAGTAATTAATGTTGAATATCATTCTAATCATTACATCATAGGAACATTCAAGAATTTTGCCCAATAGGTTGAGACCTAGTCCAGTTTTAGAGAATTAAAAACACTACAGTCAGGATTGTCTTTGATGTGTTACTAATACCATAGAAAATCTGGTGTATTTGGAATTAACACTGGTGTTTAACAAAGATGTGTACTTGTGCCAACATTGTTTTCAATTTTCAGGATAGGTGTATTTGAAATTGTTTATGCATGGGTTAATCCAACAGGGATCAAAATACAATACAGGTTTGGTGGTAGAATTTTTAAATTGAAGCAGTTAAAAGTAAAAAGAAGCAATTTTTCTTGTTTTCTAGATGTGCAGTTTACATAATGTTCACAAGGTTTTTAGTATCAAATATAAAGACTTTTGTGAGTACTTTATGAACCAGTAAACTCAAGAAAAATTTCGCAGAAACTTTTAGCTTGGATGGTTATCAAGTTAAGAATGTAAAGCATGTTTGAATATCTTGTTAGTTTTCTAACCAAAAAGAAGAACTTAATTGCAGAATTACAACACAGATACAATATTCTGCTGCTAAACAAATTAACAGATAGAGTATTTCATGAGAAGGTAATAATTATTGCAACTTAGTTATCTGTACATAGAACTTATTTTACCTAATTTATAATATGGATGTGGAACTTATATACTCTATACATGCAGTATACATGCATTAAAATGTTTGATATAAGCGTGCTTTGTGAAATTTTAAAAAATACAATCGTAAGGTCATAAATCCAATATGTTCTTCAATTTGCTGGATAGGGTACTATAAAGTCCACTGACATAAATTCAAATTATCATTGGATTGGACATGTTCCTAAAAGAATGGTTTCTCTTTAATATGGCATGACTTTTATGGGAGAGGTAGACTCTGTCTAGGATATAAAGATTACCTCAAATTAAATCTAAACAATTGTGACATCAGTTATCTTTATTGGGAATATATGATAGAGAATGAAATATATTGGAGAGTTATAAGACATAGTGTTAAAGTATTGTAGAAGAAAACTTTCTTCTGAAGATCTTAAAAGAAAATATTGTGAAATATTATGTAAACATATGGATCAGTATGCTCTATATATGGGCATATTTGTGGATCACACATTGGTTTGTATATTCATCACAAAGCTTATTGCTAGGGTAGATTGTATCTCCTTTTTTTTCAGAGATGGAGTCAGTATATTCATTTACTAGTGACTTTATTATTATTATTATTATTATTATTATTATTATTATTATTATTATTATTATTATTATTATTATTATTATTATTATTATTATTATTATTATTATTATTATTATTATTATTATTATTATTATTATTATTATTATTATTATTATTATTATTATTATTATTATTATTATTATTATTATTATTATTATTTTTATTATCATCATCATCATCATCATCACCATCACATGGTGTCTCTTGATTATGGATTTGTGGGAAGGTTAGCCTTTCAAAGTGTTAGGTGATAAAGACTACAAGGATAGTCAAAAGCGCTCCTAAGTGGATAAAATTTTTAAAGTTATACTTTATATATATCTAATTACTGTATTTATAAATATTCAATTATAAGATTACACACACACACATATATATATAATATATATATATATATAACATTAAATAGAACCAATTTAAATGCTGCTCCAGAAAATACTATGGGTTGCTAGTCACAGTTAAAAACATGACGATTTGACGCCGCTTTCGACCGTTCAAATTCCATCACTTTTAATGGTATGATTAAGATTTTACCATCATTTGAAAAATTAGAAAAAGTTCCGTAAGATTCTGCCCTCTCTTGAATTATTTTACAAGTAAAAAAATCAATAAAATGGTCTCAAAACTTTTACAAAAGAAGTGGGTGGTCTCTTCTTGAATCTTATTGGCTGTTACATTTCGACAACCAAGAAAATGGTTGAAAAATTATGATTTGTTTTTGTTTCATTTCGAAAATGATAAACGAATGTTTTAGACCATTTTAAATGTATTTTTTGTCAAATTATAAATTATTTTGATAAAATATGCTAAAAATAAAATTATTTTAGAAAAATAGTTAAGACTTTAACAAAATTATTTACTTTTTTTGCAGCGTACAAATTGGCAAATAAATCACTGACATCATAAAACGTTTTCGTTGGTCAATAATATTCATTTTACATTTTCTGCTTGCAAATATTTTTATAATTATAAAGAGAAATTTATTTTTGAAAAATGTTTGTTCATTTTCATAATCTGACAAATTATTAATATACTTTTTACAAACAAAACAAAGTGAATATATTTTGATGATTGAATTTGTGTTTTAACACTTTACTTTGTGAATTGACCAATTAAAAGTTTTGACTTTTACTTCACTCGGCCAATAAAATAATCAGCAAAAAAGAGGTTAATAATGACAATATTATAGTAAAAATGAAATATTTTCTTAAAGCTCCTGCCTAAAATTAAGATTATCTTTTATTATAAGGTAGAAAGAGGGAATATTTAGTACAATGAGATCATAAGATTTATTAGGATTCACTCTTTCTGCCTTAAGTATAAAAACAATCTTTTTAATTTAGCCAGAGGACCAATAACAAAATGTTTTATTTTCTAATTATAGTATTGTCATGTACTAAGGTGGGAGGATGTATTATTTGCTATCATCATCATCATTATCAACCATTATCAATCCACTGCAGGATGAAGGTCTCTCCAAGTTTAATCCATCTTCTCCGATCTTCAGCTTCTCTTCTCCACATCACCCCTGCACACTTTTCTATTTCATCCACTTATCTCACATATGGTCTCTTTCTGGGTCTTTTACAATCTCTTGGAATCCAGTTTAAAATTTCAATTGTCCATCTATTATCATCTCTTCTAGCAATATGTCCAGCTCAACTCCACTTCAATCTTTTAATTTTTTCAATGAGGTCAGAAAGGAGTTTGCTATTAACTGAAAGGAGACCCTTTGATTCCTCTTGGAGGCCTTAAAGGAACCGAGAAGGGCAAATTCCTAATGTCCACTCCATACGTTCTTGTCGTTGCAGCTGTTATTACTATGTGATTATTCATATAGTATACAAACATGGATGGGCTGCTCACCAACACACATTAGCCAGCATGGTGAGTTTATTGGCTTTTTACCTCTGAGTTTAAGATCAAGAAACACCATGGCCTTTCTTCTCAGTGCCTGATAAGGCAGAATGAATGTTTGTGTAAATGATAAATATTTTTCCAATACATATATACAATTATGACAGACAAAATTATTTGCTATAGCAGTATTTAAAGTGGTTCTATTTAATGTTATATATATTCTAGTTGTGAATTATTTTGTTATATATATATATATTAACTCTCACTACATGAATAATTAAGAATATAAGCATAAAAAGAAACGTTAAACTAAAGATATTATTTCTTAAAACCAACTAAGCTAACATGAAACAATAAATCTAAAGAAGGTCACAAAGTTTCCATGAAGATAATAACTTCTAGTTAAACTAGCCTTAAAATCCACAAACAAAATATTTTGAAATAACTTTAATATTCGTCAAACCAATAAATAATTAATAATCAGGTCTATGGAGTGAATATGAAATTAAAATTAGGAATGTAGGTGACTAAATGGATGATGAAAATAAGTAATAATTAAATAATAAAATGAAACAAGCTTAAGAGAGATGAGAAGAGAAATAATGTGTTAGAATAATAAATGATTAAGATAATGATAGAATAAGAGCTAATGAATGATTAAGATGATAATAGAATAAAAGCCAGGGAAGGATGAATCAATTATGATAATGAATTAAGATCAAATGAGAATGAAGAAATAAAAAAAGATTAAGATGAAATAGGAGAACAATGTTAATGATGGAGAATGAGATCTTGAACTATAAACTAATATTGTATTAAGTGAGAGTAGGATAAACTAAAATAAAATAGATATTCCAAGCTTGACCAAAACCAGAATATTAACCATAAAGTCAAAACAAACTATAAGTTTTAAGACAAAAGAAAAAATTTACTCATCAATGTTATGCTGACTTTAAAAAAACTGTGAAAATAACACAACTCAAATCCAAATACAATAAATAACTGTAGATATTAAAAAATTTACCATAAATTTAAAATTACACTGCGAATTAGTAACTTATTCTTCTCATGGTTCAAATAATTTAAATATCATTTTACAACATACATCTGGGTCAGTGAGAAGGATTTTGTTACTATCCAAATATAACAAACAAAACAGCTCATAATACAAAACAGAATTAATACAGAATATTTAGCAACTCCAATACCAATAACATTATAAACTTTAAGCTTTAAAAAGTATGAATAAACTTTAATAAACTAAACTCAATAACTTAACAACTTTCTTTTATTAAATAATTATGGAGAATGTAATCAAGATCAGTGAATGATATATCTGATGGTTCAAATAAACAGGTTAAATCAAAATTAAGTGTTTATCTTTTAATATACTATTTAAAATAACATATGCAGTTCAGGTTAACAATATTTTGATCACTAAGTGATGATGCTTTAAATGCACTTTTAAAATATAAGAGCTTAACAAAATTATTATGATATACTAATATATAGTTAAATATATTATATTGATTGATGATGACTCCAAAATAGTAAGATAATGTGCCAATAACAACAATAATATTGTGGATGATGATTAGCAATAAGACCACAGACAACTAAATAAATTTTTAAAACAACAAGATTTATTTACACCATTTACAAATTTTCTTTAAACATCAGAAATAATTGAATATCTATCTTTCAGAAACATTATATGAAACAAGACAGAGACATTATATAAAACAAGGTATATCCCATTGAATGCATGCATAATATATAAAATAGTACAGTACAGTGATACCTTCATTATCACTATCATTATCAGCTATGTTTCTCTTATTTTATATTCTAGAACAGGAATGTTAAACTCTGTTTAACATAAATAAGCATTCAAATTACCAAATAAAAGTGTATTCAAATATTTAGGATAAGTGAAAACTTTAAAATTTAAAACTTAATGGTATAAATCTGCATGTTACACTATAGCTATTTTATTTATATCAAAATATGATATGGGCAATTATCATATGCAGCACAAATAATAATCATTATTTGATATGAAGAAATTTATTATAATAATGTGGGGACAGACATCAGAAATCAAATGTATACATGACACCAAATCTCACCTATGTCCACAATATAATAATTCTAATTATTAACCTGTCTTACCGATCCATCGGCGAATCACTGATTGATGAAAATAAAATGACATTGTACATGTGTATCCCTTATTAAGCCATATAGAAGTTTTATAATTACTAGTAAGTTTTGTTTGGGTTGCTTGTAAACTGATGAAGATACTACAGCACTATATATACACTATTCACAATTAGGCAGACACTATAGATAAACAAGTATCCCTGAATCTAACTTTATTCGATCATTGCTATATAATTTTAAAATATCAATAACATTACCATACATTGTGGAAAATAACTACATAACAACATGAGGGATCAGACAATAATGAGAGGCTCTACAAAACAACATTATATAGTTGTGAAATAATATGGCTGATTCCAATACCCTTTTCCTAGGTACAAAATGTATGGACATTGTCTCATCACAGGAAAACAGAATACATGCCGTGAATATAATCCTCTCTAGGTATTAACTGTGCTAACTAAGCATTAACTATTTATCAGCCTCGACACTATAATCCTCTCATGGAATAAGCAATGGAAGAGTGATCCATATCCCCATGCACAATATCAAAGATAGAATATTTGATGCCATTTTATGTTGCACATACTTATCAGATAAAAACTATCACAAATCCTTGGCAATACAATAACAAGATAAAATAATTCCAACAATAAAAGTTAAAATATAAATATCCCATTTTACAATGCACAAACTAATAGTGTATTAAACAAATCAACATTGTAAGTCAAATGACCATTAATTATTTTTAAAAATAATAATGTTTTTGCTATAACAAGAAACACACATGCAGACAATGAAGAACAGCATACATTCTATAACTAAAATGGACATACGAATTTATAGGAAAAATTTAATAAATATAAAGTGCTTATATGGAATACTCCATATCATAAGATGATTATGTCATTATACCACACCACTTACAAGGTATTTTGTCTGTTGACCCCTAAATAGAATATTAAATTATTTTGAAAATGTAAGAGATGAGTATCTATCTTTATATATAGACAAACTAAATAGAATAGTAGATTTTAAACCCTTTACATTAATCTGTCTTCAAAGCAATTATATTCTTATACCACAATACTAAATATATATATATATATATATATATTAAATCCAATATACTATAACAATAAACGTGAGTAATAAAAAAAAAACATTTTATTTTATTTCCTAGTTCAATTTCTTCCTTTATCATGAGCTGACTGATGAGGGAAAATGACATCATAGGCAAAACATTTTATGAGTAACGCATCCATATATTTTTTTTATATTTTATTAATATTTGATCCAGATACTGAAAACATAATAAACACTCAAAATTTTGTAGCAATAGAATAATAATACTATAAGCTTATTAGTCTTTTCTGCCGATATATATATATTTTAACTTAAGCTGTATCTTCAAGTTTAACAACAAGAGAAAACTTTCTCAAAATTATTTCATGGAGTTTTTTCTATATGCAGTAATTTAATACAGCAATCAAAAAAGGATTCTAGTATTTTGAATCATTTCAAAGTGTTCTTGTTTACATTTAAAAGTATGATCCATTCCCACGTTCCATCAGTTGTCAAGAAATAGATATTTGTTCATTTATTTTTTTACAGAATATAATGAATGACTATTGTTTTGCTTTTATAAGGATTTTCATAAAATATATTTAATAACCATAAGTTAAACATTTTTTTTACATTTATTAGTACTGTAAACGTATCCCACTTTCCATTTCTAATGGCGAAGGGTGGCAGAATTATAAAAGATTTGGCAGATGATTTTTTTTTTAAATATATATAAAGTAAGTTCCCCTTTTATAAATTGATTAAACATTATAACATTTGAATAACTTTTCATTTTGTTTGATTTAGATTTTAAGAGTATTGTTCAAATTATTTTTAATTATATTTTTATTAATGTATGTTTCTTCTTTATTTATAAAGAGTGAACACAACACTTTTTTTCTTTTTCTTGCCATTCTAAATAAATCATGCATAACTTTTAAATATATATACTGACTAAAATAGGTGAAATAAAAATTCATGCTTACAATTTCTTGTCAAGTCCCAAGTTTGAAGTTACATTTTGTAAAACAATTAGTTTCCAATATGGCTTTCATTTTTTTTCCAGTATGAACTCTAGCAATTTTCAATCAATGGTGAAGTAGAAAAAATGTACACAAGGAGTAAAATTTCCTATTCCATGATTTTAAAATTACAATATTTTTTAATCTTGTTCAATTCAAATCTAGTGCTATATCTTTTTCAACTCCTTCTTAATTTCTTTAATTTTGTAGGTTTTAGATAGTGAAGTCTTTCCTCTGATTTTTTTTCTTGATAATCCCCCCCCCCCCCAACAAACTCTGTTAAGTTATTTATACCTTTTATTACATTGAATTGTGGTACAATTAAAAATAGACCAATAAGAGCATAGTGTGCATATCATTAGTAGTACTCGATCTACATTCATTCTTGATAATTACTCAAACTATTCAATACTAATTTAAACCACAATAAAAATATGTTTAAGGATTGTTTACAATTATTCATTTAAAACACTTATAAATTTAATCTTTCCAATTATTATTCAACAATAATAAAATACCATATTTATACCCCCAAATTAGTAATAATACTATTAATTTATCATTTTATATTATTGGAAGCCTACAATGTGTATGAAATCTCTTTTATACTCAAGCCGATTTTCTAGTGTATCTTGAAAAGTCAGTTTTTATCACTCTTAGAATATTTAAGCATATAATTTACTGAATTTTAAAGATACAATCTAGCAACTACTATAACATATCATTGATGTAATTCACTGATTTTAATATTTTTCAATTGTTATTAATTAAAATTTAAATTTTTTCGGATTTGATCACTTAAATAAGGTTTGATATAATCGAACTCAACGATACGGTTACAATATATATATAAAATACATATTTTGCGAGTTCATCCATGTTAAAAACTTTTAATATTAATATACTGACATTTTGACTTGGTCACACAAGCCATCCACAGAGTTATAAAAGGTAGAAAGACAGTTGTAGAGGCGCTACAAGCACTGATTTGAATAAAACGTTAAAATTCCACCAATAGCAAAAATTTTAAATTTAGGAATGTTTTTTAAAAAAATCTTTCCAAATAGGAGGAAGTTTGCATGTACCATGTCTCTTATTGATACAATCTGGCCTTTTAAGTATCTCAATGGCTTCTCTAATTTTGCACTGGTAGAGATTATCACATCTGGATATGATCCTGGTACAAGAAAAATCAATTTTATGACCTGAATCTATAGTATGGAGTGAGAGTGCTGATGATGATGAGTGTTGTTTAACTGCATTAGCATGCTCATCTCTCCTAACACTGATGTGATGATTACTCATACCTATGTAAGAAGCTTTACAATTTTTACATGAGATTTGATAGACACCATGAGATTCAAGAGGGAATGAATCCTTAGGCTTGGTTATTATATTGCTGATCTTTTGATGAACAGAAAACGCTGTATCTATATTATAGCATTTTAATATACATCCAATATTGTCTGTAGTTCCTTTTACATATGGAACACAAATCCTAATAGCTGATTTATCATCTTTTTGTTTCCTATTTTGTCTATTTTGAGCTTGAAATAAGGCTTTTTTTATAAATTTGTAATTATAACTATTTGCTAATAAAACACTATTAATATGACTTATTTCTTCTTTCAGATGTGTTTCATCTGAAAGGTTAATTGCTCTATTTAAAAGAGTTTTGGCTACAGAAACTATCTGAGTTGGGTGATGATGAGAATGTAAATGTAAATATATGCCTGTGTGTGTATCCTTTCTGTAAATAGAAAAAGATAAACTATTTGGTGTTCTGATGATTAGAACATCAAGAAAAGGGAGTTTTCCATCAGACTCTGTCTCCATTATAAATTTAATATGAGGATGCATATTATTTAAATGTAAGAAATATATATATATATATATATATTGTGCCCTTGTCTGTAGGTCATAGGTCGGTAGAAAGGTCAAATGTGAAAAAAATTTTAAATTTTAAGTTATATTTAGGTGATATAAAAGTAATAATAGTTTTGAAATACAATTTTAAGCTAAAATACCTAACAGATCATAGTGTAATAAAGTATTTTTAAAAGTAAACAGTTAAATAAAGTGTTAATATCATTGCTTATGGTTGTGAAAGCTGGCCATACAAAATAACACAGCTATAGATAGCTAAAATTATTGTAATAAATTTAAAATAATAGTCTAAGAATTAATAGATTAAATAAATGAAATATAATTTTATAGTTAGTCAAAATTAATAGGATATATTTTTTATTAATAAACTTTAGGATGGTGAGAGTTATATTTGGTTCTATAAGTTTCAATTTATTTTCCAAAATTTTATAAAGTACGTTAGTTTTGGTGATTTAAACCGAGACATAAATAAAAAAGAAATTATTTTATAAAGTTGATAGACACGTGATCGTATATTAAATGCCTTCACGCACACACACACTGGGTAAATAATAATAAAGTTTGTGAATTTAAAACTAGATATAATTGCCATCCATCATTAAAATTAAAAGTTAAAAATGTTATATATTGTCTTAATAATTATTTTAAAGATCAAAAAATAAGTTTATCAAACTATAATTTAATTTAATAATATTAAATTAAAATAATATTCCAGACATTACGTCATAAATATTGATTTAAAAGTACAGTTTATTATCCCAAAATAGAATGACTAATATTGTTCGCGCTAAAAACAAATATTGACCAATCAACGGATTTAAATTGGCAAGAAAAAAATCTAAGATAGACAGAAGCGGAGACGGAATGTGAAAGTTGAAGAGGACGGTAACCTTTTTGAATTGCTTGTAACATCAAAGCTGAAAAAGTAGTTTAAATTTATAAATTAATAATTATTCTAAGTTAGTCTTTAACAGATAATATAATCTTGTATCCAGAAAGATGATTTGCTAATTTCTACGTGATCTTACCAGTGGATTTATTCAAATTTGACCATTCATACTACAGTAAAGATGGAAATACCAAAAATAATAATTGAAATAATTATTGAAAGAAAAATGAGTGAAAATTGTATAAGTTTTATGTTATTTGTGCTCAACCAGAAACTAAATCCTATAACGCTAAAAAAGAAAAGTAATACAAAGAAGACGCTGTGTGAAAATATAAGAAAGAAAATATTTACTGTTGAGAGAATCTTATGACGAACATTTGTTTGATAAGTACTTAAAACTAAGTCATATTTCTCTATGAGAAAAATCATAGTATATGTTCAAGTAAATATAAAGTGAATGAGGAAGAAAATATGATATATTAAAGGAAAACATTATTTAAAAATATAATTTTCCAAAAGTAAAAAGTAGGAGAAAAGTCATAGTCCTATATAAAGTGCTATATAAATTTACTAAGAGGAACCTAGATTTTATCTCATAATAGAGAAAAGGAAAATATATTTAAATGGAAGAAATATTGTTTAAACAGAGATAAATTAATCACTAAAGGAGGAAAATGGATCCAGGGAAATAAGGAAAAATTTATTGAATTTTCTAAAATAAAGTACAAGATGCATCGAGGGAAAACCAAGCGCGCGGGGGAAAAAATTAGCAGACTATATAAAGGAGATATCAAGAATAAGTGGGAAAATTATGAAGAAAACTAAGGATCATCGTCTAAGAAGAATTAATAAACATAATTAAAATTTTAAATAGAACATTAAGTGACTAAAGAAAATAAAGTATATTTTTTATTTAGCTTTGCAAGGAACGATTTTCCAAGCGAATCCAACAAAGATGTATCGTAAATATAATTTTAATATTTTTTTTTATTGTATTTAAAGTATAAAATTCGAATTAGCTTAGGGAAACATATAAAAATAAATTTTATAATAGTTATAATTAAAATATGAGCTAATGGAATGAGAGAAATATTAATAATAAATAAAATGTGTGTATGGAAAATGTTAAATACCTACTAGAAGTCCTGGAATGGAGAAGTTTACAAATACGATCCAGAGGATAGAGATCGTTGGTAATTTTAATATTATTGGTAATATGTAATGTAATTTTTTTATAGGTCATCTATTAATGAATGAGGTATGAACGATGTTAAAAGTTATAAGTACACATTTATCCAACATCAAACATATATTTGAGAGAGTAGTAAAACTTTTAAAAAATGTGCATGCAATAAATAATCTAAAAATGATTAATAATAAGTAGCATATTAATTATGTGATTCTTTTGAATTTTATATTGAAAATATCCAAATAGTTTAGAACAATAGAGATAGAAATGTACGAGAAGTATAGTAAAGAATTTTCTTAAGAATAGCTGTATAGTTATATTAAAAATGAATTTTATTATTATTAGCAAGATAGACAAAGAATTTGTCGATGTAATGTAGAGATGAATCTGAAGAAATCAGTCAGATAGTGACTTGGGAGTACTGATATCAAAGGAAACCAAGAGGATGTTTTAGTAAAATATAAGGAATGAAATATGGGGATCATAATAATTTGTGTGACCTCAGTATAGATAACCTAGCCCTATAACTGAGCACATATATTCTGGACAGTGTCTTTACATATTTTTGAAACTTTCTGATGTGATGAAGCTGAAGAAATAGCTTTAGCATCCTTCCAATATTAGAGGCAGATAGACAGATAAAAGTCACTCCTCTATGGCGTCCATAAATTCACTGTGCCATGATTGTCGAAGTTTTATAAAGGATAATATCTTGTTTATTTTGATCCAATGCATCTATATCTTCGCTATCTTGATTTCATGAGAATACATCGTCAGGGAGATAATTTTATAGAAATGATACATAAGATAGAAAGGAAGCTAGATATTAGTTATGTAAGAATAGTTGTTTACTAGAGTAAAGTAGAATTGTATAAGTCCAAAGTGAAAGTATCAGTATTATAAAAGATGGAGAATCATATGATATAATTTTAAAGCCAATTGCTAAACTGATATAATTTTAAAAAAAAAAAAACTTTAGAATTAAGTTTTAAAGCAATAATAAGATTTTAAAATATTGTACGTGATATTTTAATGGAAGAGATTGCATGTTTTGTGTGGCGAAATGATTTAAAATGTATAATAAAAAAATGTGTATTTGTACATGATGTGTGGATGACGTTAATTGCTATATAAAACTAGGAATAGGATCAATAATTCGACTGATAATTATTATATGATCGATGATAAAACTGAACATCAAATTGTCATAAGGATTAAATTCTGTAGGATTCCATACTAACAAGAATATAATTAGAATTTTGTAATTTTTGTATGATTTTACATAAAAGTAAAGATTTTATAGAAATATAAACCTGAAATTATAAGGATATAAATGTCAATAGAAAAGTTTAATGGATAGAAATTTTGTGTATTCAGCTAAGCTCAAAACATGTATCTGAAAATAATAATATTGTGAAATATAATTTTTTGTAATTATTAATGGTAAAAGGGTAAAGTAAAAATTAGATAATAATAATGTTAAGACATCAACGGGTAGAAATAAAAGAGTTTGTAATAAGTAGATAGGGATATCCGCTGTAAATAATGTACAAATTGTTACTTGTTATAATGTTAATAAAATGTTATAAAGTATTATTAGTAAGCTTTGTGTCTTGGTTGTTGTTTTTCCTACACATGAAATGCATGAAATCACAACACACGTTTATAATTAAACGTATTTAAGATTTTGCACAAAATAAATAAACATTAGAAATTTTAATAATTTATTTTATTTTATTTACGTAATGAAATGAAAGAAGTATAATTAGAACAGATATGGTCATAACTTGATTGCCACAGTATTTAAGTAAAATATATGCGAACGTTACCACATAACTTTTGATTATCGGATTGATAAATATTACCACGAAAATATTTAATACATCTAGAAAGAAAAGAGGATTGTATTATTTTATTATTGTCATTGTTCTTATTAATTAGTTATTCGTTACGTAGTGAATTATGACATAAAATTCCCTTATCATAATTTACTATGGCAATATAAAATCAGTTTTAATTACAATTTATAAACCTGGGATTTAATTATTTATTTACTTATTGATTTATCTATTTGATTTGAAATGATTAGATCAATTTAATTCTATTTTATTTAATTAATTTATTTTATGTGAGCTAGATTTTGTTTAAAAGTATTAAGATATGATACTTCGTCTTGTTCCTTTGTCATTGCTCCAGGTCTCATGGAAATAATAAAAGATATTTGTGTTGATTTATTTCATAGACACGACTAGATTTTATAAAATTCTGAGCTAGTAATTGTTTTATTTAGATCATAATAATATGTTTGATAGACTGAGCTAAAGAACCCGGAATTATTATTAATATTAATTGTTATTGACCGGAAATAAATAAGTAACGAAAATCCGGAATATTTAACATACTTTTGGCATGTTGTTGTTGTTAATAATGTTATTATGGAGCAAGAAGAGAAGGGAGGTTACAATATATATATTGAAACAGTAAGGTCTGCTTTGCAGATCTTTGTTTCACCTTTTCTCACCTACTTCCTACCCTCATACCTTAGTTTGAACCCCAATCTATCGTAGTGTGTCTGCAATACACTTATATACCGAAAATCCTGCCTAATTTTAAACCACGAGCACAATGCTCATATGATATATATAACTTATTCCCAAATAAAATAAAATATTATGAATTATGTATTTGTTCACATAATTTACATTTATTAAAAAGTAAGTTATATAAGTCGTAATTGCGCACACACTATGATATCCATTTTAAAACATATCAAAATTATAAATTGTTAGTTATTTTGTTTGGATCTATTTACAAATATATACCGTCATAATATATTTTGATTTAAAATAAAATTCACTTAGTAAATATTCGTTTAGTAGATAGATTCAAATATTACAATTTAAAATAAAATAATTTTCGTTTTATTTAATAAAAATCATCCCAAATATTTCTGTTAAAATAAATGAGGGACAATAGTTTAATTATATAAGTTTATCTAAAAACAGCAGCTGTCCACTTAAGTTTTCTTTAATTAGTAGCAGTAATTTTAATTAAATCTAGTTTGTAATTCGAATGTCGACTGGGAAGTTAACAAAAGAAATTAATTAATGTTGAATTCCTTTAGACATTCAGATAGATTTAATTACAGCAGATAAATCCAATAATTTTGTATGCTCCAGGGCAAGTCTATTGTTAAGTTTTACTATAAAAAGGATGTTTTTCTTTTGTTCTCCATTCTAAGCTTTTAAAAAGAATTCTGAGTTGTCTAAAGGTTTCTGAGTTATTCTAAGCTTTTATAGAATTCTAAGCTTCTAAAGAATTCTGAGTTGTTCTAAAATTCTAATAATTTGCTAACCTTGACATGTCCGAGTAGAGGCGTTTACGATGGCTATGTCCCCTCGGAATAGCCAGCCGCTGCTCCATACCATCAGAAATTATCACACAGATCCCGGAACTGCTGCTGCCGTTGCCAAAATATGAACATTCCAGATTTTGCTGCTGAATTATAAAACCTGCCGAACATCTACCTGCAAATGCTTCTCCAGAGGTAACCTAAATTAACCCAAGAGCTCTTGTGATTCCTAACTAACATGCTATAGCTATTTAACATTGTTTTCTTATATTTCACAACTTCATTGTGTATTTATTTTGTGTGTTTAAATATGCTCAACATTTTGCTCTCTATCCTTGGGTTAATATTTTCTATTTATAAAGCTTTCTTTTATTTTATTATGATAATGTGTCAGAATCGTCTTTGACCGAGTGAACTATTCCCTCTATTGAAAATAAGACGCCGCTATTAAGGCATATTTTAAATTTATAATTTTCCAATTTTATTATCTTGCAAATCACTCGTTCGAGGGCGATTCTTTTCTTTAATGTAACATAATCACATAGTTTAAAATCTACATGTTATTGATTTTAATCTAATATAAGAGTATGTGTGAAGTCAATGATTAAATGTGTCCCCAAATGCATGATTGCATATATAAATCTATACTTACTTTTCAAACCCGCAAGCATGCATTTTTCTATTTTAATTACCGTGTTCTACTTTCATTATAAAGTTCATCATTGACGTCAAGAATGTGCGGACCCTCTTAAATGAATTTCGGGGAATTTGATTGGGCATTTCTCTTAATCCAAGAAAAACCCATTTAGTATGTTTATATATACACTAGTCTCGTATTGCTGGTACATGAATTGGTTGTTGAGACCGCTTTGTTTTATTTTTCCAAGGATTCTTTACATGGCAAAGTCCATTCTTTTCACTTATTGCAAGTTTCCAGGCAGAGGGTGTTCACAAATGACACCCCTGGGAATTAAACGCAATCGTCACACAGTCGCTAAGTTTTGGCTGTTCGTCAAAATACTTTCCTACGGGTTAGCGGCGAGATGCCCTCCGTAATTATTCCAGATCTTCAATATTGTTTCATTTTATGTTTATTTTACAAAGCATCCGTGACTTAAACGAGTCACACCCTCCAACTTTATAAATTCACTATCAGCAATACTGACCTCCCAATACAAATCTATTATTATTATTCTCAAATAAATGCTTTGATCCCATTCCCACGTTTGCTTAGTAAGCTTTAGTCCACACTATTCTCGAAATCAATAAATATTTTAGAACATTTAATTTCAAATATTGTCTTAAACTTGTCTATTTACTCAAAGCACCTTGCACATGTTCCTATCTTGTCAAGCACATTATCATAACGCTATTAGCCCGAGGAATAGAATATATCACTCTGTTTTAAAACCTTTTGTCATTACTGAAATATAAATGCCAACAATTCTTTAATACGCATCCCTGTCTCATATAAGCAGACAGTGGCGTTATATATATATTTATATAAATAAATTGTGTGAAATTATTTAAAACTAAATGTGATCTCTTATTTTATTTGATTCCTATAACTGTCTCGGTCTATATATATATATATATTTTCTGCATTTCTTTTGTAAATCCATAGACGTTAATTAGCCACCCAAACTTATCTTAGTATAGAGTCTTTTGTTTCTCCCTGACCACCAGTCACCCGTAAAAGGTTATACTAGTTGTAGCATCAGATGTGTTATCACGCAGGTGGCGCTGTGAAATTTGGACTTTAGATTCGAACTTAGTATATCTAGAAGGCAACCTCTCCTAGAATGTTCAGTTTAGTGTCTGGGGTTTGAATTATGCAGTGTGTTAGCGAGATAGACGATTCTGACCGTTACAATATATATATATACTTAACAAAGTAATTCACAATGATAGTTTGTATAACATTGTGAATTATTTTGTTAACAATATGATTCTTCTTTATGAATCATTTTTAAATATTTTTATATTCCTTTTTCAGATTGATTGTCTTGTCTTAGTACTAGTGAAGTGTTTTTTTTAATTCAACTATCATTTTGTCAGTTATTAATAAAATATCATTAATCTTTATATTCATCTCAGTTGAGTTTAACCATCTTCAATGTTTATCAATATTGTAAAATGATTAGCAAATTCTAATTTTTATGATTGTATTGCATTTAGGACAATTAAACTTGCATCAAAGAAGAAGTGTTATATTTTTCTGTTTATATAAAAGATAAGTTGTTTTTTTTTTTTCTTAAATAAATTTATAGCTTTTTCTATATCTTAATTCTTTTGGTTATTATGAAAATTAATTTTAAAAACTAAAAAATTTTAACTTAAAGGCACAATATGAAAAAAATACTTTTATGAAGCAAGAATTAGAGTTGCCATATATTGTTCTAAAATTTATTTTTTTTTCAGATTTTTTGAAAAGATGATATTTGTATTGTATTGTTGTTGCGTTGTTAGTCGAGAGGTATCGCAGCCGCCATGCAAGCAAGTAGTTGGTTGCAGACGGGTGTGGGTTCACATCCCGGCAGATGCTATGACATATGAAAAAAAAAAAAAAGGTGATATTTGTATACAATTGTAAATACAAGTGAATGAAAACTGATAGAATTTCTAAATATATGCTCTATGAACGATTCTCGTGAAAGAGGGACAGGGATTTCTCAAATGCATTTAATGAAAGTTAACATCAATGGCTTTTATTAGAATTATAAGAGTGAACATGATATTTAATAAGAATCATAAGTAGTTAAGATAATATTTGCCATGGAAATGGTTAAAATACATAAGCATTTTTCACTATCAGGTGGCAGATGGGAGAACCAGGATATGATATATGTGTATATACTTTAATGTTTTGCATTGCTATTCTATATTTTATTATTAGCTTTTACTTTTTGTTTGCTGTTGTTTTTTTATCCAGATCAATCCAATTAATTAAACAATCAAATGCCTTTATTCTTTGGATTTCATAAAATGTTTGAATGCTGGATGTAAAAGACACAGGCTGCAATCCGGGAACTTTGAACTCTGGAGTCTTTGAGTCTCTCACTGCACCTGCATCATAGAGGACAACTATTTATAAATGTAAATACATTGCTATAAAAGGCATTACATTTATGACATAACACTAAAATTTAAGCAGGCACAAACTACTACTAATGGACAACTATTTATAAATGTAAATACATTGCTATAAAAGAGCATTACATTTATGACATAACACTAAAATTTAAGCAAGCACAAACTACTACTAATGGATGTTTTTACGAAAAAAAAAATAGAATCATATTATCCCGCTACTCATCATAATACTACACAGGAAAAAAAAAACAACTTCCACAAATATATAGTTCCTTTTAAAGCTTGAATATATCATTGTCAGGTTATTGTAACTGGTTGAAAATTTCAGATGTTGAGACACATAAATCACTTAAAGAATGAACATTTTCCCATGATATATATGCAATAAGTAAGTCACCCTTATATTATAGAATGAACCTTAAAAGAACTATCAATTGATTTAATTGGTTACATATATGCTTTCAGCAGAATAATTAATCATTATTTACACATATAAACTAAGTTAAATATAAAATTATATTCCACGGGGTGTGAATAAACAATTAATAATTAATATGGTGTTAAACTTTAAAATTGCCAAGTCACGTTTCGAATGTAGGACATCTTTATCAAATAAAAATAAATAGTTAGTTAATGAGTGAGCTAATTAGTTAGTTTAGTAGTTAGTGAGATAGTTACATGCGTGGGTTGGCAGATAGATAAATAGATAGGCAGATCGATAAGTTGAGGTAGATAGATAGGAAGGTGAATAGATAGATGGATAGGCAGATAAATATACAGACAGGAATATAGATAAATAGGCAGACAGTCAGATAGACAATCAGACAAACAGATAAGTACGAAAACAACTAGATTTTTTCTCACTTATTAAAATAAATAGTTAGTTAATGAGTGAGCTAATTAGTTAGTTTAGTAGTTAGTGAGATAGTTACATGCGTGGGTTGGCAGATAGATAAATAGATAGGCAGATCGATAAGTTGAGGTAGATAGATAGGAAGGTGAATAGATAGATGGATAGGCAGATAAATATACAGACAGGAATATAGATAAATAGGCAGACAGTCAGATAGACAATCAGACAAACAGATAAGTACGAAAACAACTAGATTTTTTCTCACTACAATAAGTGCGATAGTAAATAGCTGCAATAAAACGGTGAAATTTCCCATATTGTGTAATATATATATATATATGAAATCTATAATGATAGACAAACTTTAAAAAAAAAAAATGCAAATTAAATTTCTGCAGCGTCCTAGTTAATGGGATGATATACGATAAAACTTTTAATCGATTAACGTTTTCAGAGAATTATCCATGGTGACACTTGTGGTTTTCTAAGACATCATTCTTTTTTGTAAGCCGCCTGACAAAAATTAAACAGTCGTCAATTGAACAGAAGGCTACTTTGGAAAAAAGTTACACCTGCTTGCATTAAGAAAAAAGAAAAGTGTTAGAAGTTAGAAATAATAAAATTACATTTTGCTATATACATAATGCAGGTAAATGTAAGTACTTTTATTATGAATTCACACAACTAAATAAATCTTACCTAATATTGTATGAATAGGAATTATAGAAAACGTAATTGATAATCATATCCGGTTTTATTGTTAGCGTAAAAAAATACACCCCTCCAATTATACACAAAAATTCCGTTTTTATTGTAAATTTTAAAGTATTTTGAAACCATTTTAATGACTTGCGTTATCATCAGATTTTCAATTGGATGGACGGTTGAAGAGTTGGAGTGTGGAGTGGATTGAATTCTGTCCATTAAAGTATAAAAATAGAATAAATCTTAATATATATCCGAACACTTATAGCATATACGTGTAGAGATGGTAATCTGGACCAACTGATGATTGCTGTTTTAGCATGAAATACGTATATAGGTGATTATTTATCTTTTCGACATGTATGTGTTCAGATGTATCAGTGTTATGAGACATAGTGGAGAGTGGTGGGTCGGAAAGTCTGTGCTCATATACCCTATATAATACAGATGTTGATACAAGTATATAATAAGCATGTACGTTATTAATAATAATAAAAATAAAAGATAATAAGAAGCAAATGGCTTTATTATTCGAAAATTCATAAAAATTTCGAGTAGCGGAAGTAGTAGAATGGAAATCGATTCGAGGTCCTTACTATTCAGAAACTACTGCTCTACCACTACCCCAAACGATGCAGGGCAAAAAACTTTCATGAGGAAGATATGGTCGAAGATATTGAAATTTATTTTTTAAAAGAAGCTGCCTTGAGAAAATTTTTAAAGTTTGTGTCTAAGATGCCAAAAAAAAAAACAGATCAAGAATCATTATCACACATTATCGATCCATTGTAGGATGAAGGTCTCTCCAAGTTAAATCCATTTTCTCTGATCTTTAAACTCTCTTTTACACATCAACCCTGCACACTTTTTTTATTTTATCTACCCATCTCACATCTAATCTCTTTCTTGTTCTTCTAAAGTCTGTTGGAATTCAGTTTCAGATTTCAATTTTCCATCTATTATCATCTATTCTAACAATATGTCCAGCCCAACTACACTTCAGTCTTAATTTTTTCAATAATGTCAGTAACACCTGTTTGTTCTCTTACCCATGTATTTCATTTTCAATCTCTTCTTGTTACTCCTAACATACATCTCTTCATATTTCATTAAATGATCTGAAGCCTCTATATTGCTCTTCTGTTAAGTTGTCCAAGTCTCACATTCTTAGGTAAGAATTAGTAACACACATAGTATGTGATATTTTCAACATTTTTAAGTGCATCCTTATTATAAATTTCATCAATATTGCAACCAACCACCATTATAAAAACTCAGATTATCTTCTCACACTATGTATACTCTTTGACTAGTTAGAAGTAGAAATACTTGGATCTTCATGATTTTGTTGACAGTTTAATATTTTTCTTTAAACCAATGTTTCACCATGTTTGAATTGATTTCCTTTCATTTCTAACATTATTGAAGAATGAATAATAATTAAATAATATCACATCTTTATTGTTGCTGGAGACTGTAAGAACTTTGAGCACCTGAGATGCCATAATTAATATTGATTCAAGACCATAGATGTATGGTTTGACACATAATCATTGCATTGACCCAAAAAAGTCAATGAAATTTGTTGTAGAGACAGTTTCTATATTGCAAAAGAGTTATGTAATGATGGATTATCTAGCTATGAATGTAGCCAATAAGATTGATGTCTTTGATACTCTTACTGTCTGATGAATGAAAGTTATTTAAAATGCTTATGTAGTTAAAAGATATGAGTCTCTGTGCTGGAAGAGGTGTGTGATATGATAGACATGTGATATACAATTCTGCATGAAAATTCAAAAAAAAAAAAAAATTCAAAATGCAAGCATGAATTTGTATTATGTGGATTGGTTCAGGTAGCAATTGCAAACTCTTTTCCATTTTTTGTTTTTATTATTTTTTGTGATATTTTGTGAGAGGGTGCTGATGATTGCTAATATTAACTATATATTATATTCATAGAATAATCTTGTTAAATAATCATATATCCATAGGATATTCTTGCTAATTAATCATATATTTTTATAAAAAATTCAAGCATAAAATAAACATGCCTTTTAATAAACAATTTTTTTAGTAATTACAATTAAAAGTTGTTAGAAAAGTGGTTGAGTTTCTTTTATTTAGAGTTGAAGGCATGCCATCTGATTCTGGTCTGATTAAAATATAATATTTTCAGGTTGTGTTCCTGTACTAATTTGATATTTTTTGCAGATCTGTTATTATCTTTTGTCAGCATGTTATTTCAAATATAAATTCTAGATATTTTTAAACAATATAATTGTGATTATAAGTTTAACATTGGATATTTCAACTTTCTTGAAGCATTTTTTATAATTATATTTTTATATTGGACTATTTACATATACGTATTGAATGTCTTTAGAAAAAATTAACTTTATTTAAATATTTCAAATACTTTCAACTATTAGTAATAACATATCAAACAAGTTAGTACATGTGCAACATTTTGAGATGTATTATTCCCCCTACCCTCCAGGTGTTGCTGGCCTAGATTTGCTATTACTAACAGTTGAATGTATTTGAAATACTTAAATAAAGTTAAATTTTTCTAAAGACATTCAATATGCATATTAGATAATTGAAATAGTGTAATATAAAAATACAACTATAACAGTATCATCACAAACATTCAGGAAAACATTTTTATAATGTTTTATTTATGTTCCACTGATTCACAGCTTTGTAGTCTTCATATATATATATGAAAAAACAAAAAAACACAAGTTAAAACTTGCTAACGCTTGTATTTATGACAATAGATGGCGTTCTACCAAAAACACCATCAAGCATATTTTTTTGTTTACATAAACATCAGAACAAGCTTTCACTATCTCTAACTTTAATTTCCACCTTCAGATCATGATTTCAAACTATTTTCTATCGTCAGTGAAGGACAGGAATAAGAAAATAGATCTAAACCCAAACTCTGTGCGTTTATGAAACAGTTTGTATTCAGCTTGCAAGTGTGAATCTTTTAGACATGTAACGTCTTCAAACTCAGCATAGCAAGCTAGATATCTACATGGGTCTGATCTCAGTTCAGCATCACCACATAGTAGAAGCCTCTGCAATATATATCATTATCAAGAAAGACCTCAAAGGTACATTTATGAAAAACAAAAAAACACAAGTTAAAACTTGCTAATGCTTGTATTTATGACAATAGATGGTGTTCTACAAAAACACCATCAAGCATAGTTTTTTGTTTACATAAACGTCAGAGCAAGCATTCACTATCTCTAACTTTAATTTCCACCTTCAGATCATGATTTCAAGCTATTTGCTCTCGTCAGTGAAGGACAGGAATAAGAAACTAGATCTAAACACAAACTCTGAGCGTTTATGAAACAGTTTGTATTCAGCTTGCAAATGTGAATCTTTTAGACATGTAACGTCTTCAAACTCAGCATAGCAAGCTAGATATCTACATGGGTCTGATCTCAGTTCAGCATCACCACATAGTAGAAGCCTCTGCAATATATATATATATATATATCATTGCAAGAAAGACCCTCAAAGGTACATTTATGAAAAACAAAAAAACACAAGTTAAAACTTGCTAATGCTTGTATTTATGACAATAGATGGTGTTCTACCAAAAACACCATCAAGCGTAGTTTTTTGTTTACATAAACATCAGAGCAATCATTTACTATCTCTAACTTTAATTTCCACCTTCAGATCATGATTTCAAGTTATTTGCTCTCGTCAGTGAAGGACAGGAATAAGAAAATAGATCTAAACACAAACTCTGAGCGTTTATGAAACAGTTTGTATTCAGCTTGCAAGTGTGAATCTTTTAGACATGTAACGTCTTCAAACTCAGCATAGCAAGCTAGATATCTACATGGGTCTGATCTCAGTTCAGCATCACCACATAGTAGAAGCCTCTGCAATATATATATTGAAGCAATGGATCTGAAGCCCGATCCATGCTTCACATCTTCCTATAAACTTAATTAGTATTGTAGACCTGAATTGAGTTTATACTTCAATATCAGCAGGGTTTTGCATTAGAGTTAAAAATAATTATGCTTATCAAATGTGTATTACATTTAAATATTTTGTTTTAAATAAATTTCATTCTATTAATAAAAATTGCTTAACCTATTAGTCAAACATATATATACATCTAGCGTATATATATGAGTTAATGCAAGATTCTGCTGAAATAAAATGCTTATTCTACTATAAAAAAATAATAATATATTGTTAAAATTTTGTTAAAATATTTAGTATGATTTGATTTTGAGATAAGCCCGCCAACATTTTCTAAAAGAATGTATAGTTTTGATTAGTGAGCCATTCAAGTCTAATTAAAGATAGCCTTCTCTTTCTTTCTTTTTAATTAATAGAATTCAAACTTTAAAGAAAGAAATCTAGAGTAAAAAAGTAAAAGTTATTTTTAGAAGGTGTTATTTTGAAACAAAGGAGCATGGGGAGGCTTATCAAGATCTCAGATCATACAAACAATAGAAGGTAGCTGACAAAGAGGGTATAAATAGAAGTGAGAACAAAAGACTAGATTATTCAGATTTGTCTTTGTGAAGGATTCAGATTTTTCTTCTTGAAGGATTCAGATTATTCAGATTTTTCCTTTGGAAGGATTCAGTATTCAAATTTTCCTTGTGAAGGATTCCGTTGATTCAGATTTTGCTTTTGAAGGATTCATTCAGAGTTTTCTTGCTGGTTATTCCAAGTTTTCTTGAGAGTGCATTCATATTTCTTTTTGGAGAACTCTCTCTGATTTGCTTCACATTTAGCTTGTGCTCCAAAAAGTTATACAGCTGTCGTTTTCAAATAATGGAGAAGTTTGAACATGCTCCAGTTAAAAGCCATAGTATTTTGAAGGAAATGAATATGCTCGGCTAGGCAAATAAATAGCTTTGCCTATCGCCGAGGTTCCTGAATACCATCCAAAATGCCATAGTATCCACTCAATAGTCATCTGAACTTTGTGCCATGTCTGGAGAACTTTTCGTGAAACCATACTACATTTTTTCATTGTCCGGACAAATACCTGTCGACGGTCGGATCAAGCCACGAACGCCGTAGGGAACATGACCAAGGAAAAAGGACGGTAATCGTATCTCCTCTATTAAACTATTTCTTATGCTACCTTTTGTTCATATATTTTTTAATTGCTTCATTGAATTATATGTATTTGTTATGTAACCATTTTTATTAGATGAGTCTTAATTATATATATATATATTGTGTGATCATATATCTATATTTAACCTTTTCCCCTTCGCTATTCTTCCTTACTAACCTGTGTAAATATTTAGTATTCCATTGCGGTTGAGTTAATAGTTAATTTTTGTTCATTTAAAATCTCTTTCCAATTTTATTCATGTTAATTAAATACGAGTCAGTTTCTTTTGTGTGCCAACTTGATCTCTTTGATAACGCCTCTTTTGTCCGCCATTAGCTTTACGTATATCTGATTTAACTATATACGTTTTAAATAATTTTTAAACATTGTTTTAGCGCAAAGCAATTAGAAATGCTTTGCGAAAGATTCTTTTTTATCGTACTTTATCGAGAAGATCGAGTTGACAATTTTTAATAAAATTGGGAAGAAAAGATTTAGACCGCAAACCTATTAATCTGTTTTTATTGTCTAATTAGTTTGTTTCATTAATTTAGGGGAATAGCGGAGGCCATTAAATCATTATTCTTATTTTAAAGTCATTAATTAAAGATCTATTATTTAAATAACAAGCTTGGCTTGTGCTAAATTTGTTATAAATGCTTTATTTTACTTTTCAATGATCCAGGCACACAAAACGCAAAATACATATTTCTTGGTACCTTTGCACATTTAACTATTTAGCTCTTGAAGTTTCCTGTCCATGTTTCTTTCCACTGATGCTAAGCTGTCGCCGGTTGAAAAATAATTTATGCATGGCTCAGATAGTGTTGTTTGTTTGTGATCAGGCCTCGAGAATAGGTGAATGGGCAGAGGTCATAGTATTCTTTGATTTAATATCTCGCATATTGGGTGGCCTCGAGGTACTTTCGCCTAGTATTCGAACTGGGTTAAACCAACATACATTATCTGACTGTCACAATATATATATATATATATATATATATATATATATATCATTGCAAGAAAGACCTCAAAGGTACATTTATGAAAAACAAAAAAACACAAGTTAAAACTTGCTAATGCTTGTATTTATGACAATAGATGGTGTTCTACCAAAAACACCATCAAGCGTAGTTTTTTGTTTACATAAACATCAGAGCAAGTATTTACTATCTCTAACTTTAATTTCCACCTTCAGATCATGATTTCAAGCTATTTGCTCTCATCAGTGAAGGACAGGAATAAGAAAATAGATCTAAACACAAACTCTGAGCGTTTATGAAAGAGTTTGTATTCAGCTTGTAAGTGTGAATCTTTTAGACATGTAATGTCTTCAAACTCAGCATAGCAAGCTAGATAGCTACATGGGTCTGATCTCAGTTCAGCATCACCACATAGTAGAAGCCTCTGCAATATATATATATCATTGCAAAAAAGACCTCAAAGGTACATTTATGAAAAACAAAAAAACACAAATTAAACTTGCTAATGCTTGTATTTATGACAATAGATGGTGTTCTACCAAAAACACCATCAAGCGTAGTTTTTTGTTTACATAAACGTCAGAGCAAGCATTTACTATCTCTAACTTTAATTTCCACCTTCAGGTCATGATTTCAAGCTATTTGCTCTCGTCAGTGAAGGACAGGAATAAGAAAATAGATCTAAACACAAACTCTGAGCATTTACGAAACAGTTTCTATTCAGCTTGCAAGTGTGAATCTTTTAGACAGGTAATGTCTTCAAACTCAGTATAGCAAGCTAGATAGCTACATGGGTCTGATCTCCCTTCAGCATCACCACACAGTAGAAGTCTCTGCAATATATATCATTGCAAGAAAGACCTCAAAGGTACATTTATGAAAAACAAAAAAAAACACAAGTTCAAACTTGCTAACGCTTGTATTTATGACAATAGATGGCATTCTACGCTTGACGGTGTTTTTGGTAGAATGCCATCTATTGTCATAAATACAAGCATTAGCAAGTTTTAACTTGTGTTTTTTTGTTTTTCATAAATGTACCTTTGAGGTCTTTCTGCAATCATATATATTGCAGAGGCTTCTACTATGTGGTGATGCTGAACTGAGATCAGACCCATGTAGCTATCTATCTTGCTATGCTGAGTTTGAAGACATTATGTGTCTAAAATATTCACACTTGCAAGCTGAATAGAAACTGTTTCACAAACGCTCAGAGTTTGTGTTTAGATCTATTTTCTTTTTCCTGTCCTTCAGTGACGATAGCAAATAGTTTGAAATCATGATCTGAAGGTGGAAATTAAAGTTAGAGATAGTGAATGCTTGCTCTGACATTTACGTAAACAAAAAACTATGCTTGATGGTTTTTTTGGTAGAATGCCATCTATTGTCATATATATATATATATATGATCACTAGATGTTGCTTTAACAACAACTCCTAACAAGCTTTGTTTATATAAATGCCGAAAGAGATAGAATTCAAAATCTCTATCATTGTTACCCACATCCAGACCAGCTGTTTTTGAGTTTATTGGATAGTACATACATAAAGAAGATATTAGAAATTACAGACCTATCAGCCTTTTATCAGTTTTATATAAAAAATTTTACCAAGATAATTACAACTCATCTACAGAGAACTTTGGATTTCCACCAACCAAGAGAACAAGCTGGATTTAAAAGTGGTTTTAGTACAATAGATCATATCCAGGTATTGAGAGAAGTCATAGAAAGGGACAAATGAATATGAGTTATCATTATGTTTTGGATTTGTAGATTATGAAAAAGCATTCGATTCTATAAACATTTTTTCAGTGATTAAAGCATTGGATTATCAAGGTAAAGATCCAGGATATTGTCATATTTTAAAGTATATTTATAAAATGCAACAGCAACAATTAGATTACATAATGATACTGGAAAAATCAACATTGAGAAAGGTGTAAGACAAGGTGACTCCATATCTTCAAAACGTTTTACAGCAGTGCTGCAAGAAGTATTTTGTGGATTAAAATGGGAAACTAAAGGAGTGAAAGTAAATGGAGAGTATTTAAGTCATTTAGATTTCGCAGATGATGTAGTTGTTTTTGCAAATAATGCTTCAGAGCTGCAGGAAATGTTGCAGGAGTTAGCAGATGAAAGTAGAAAAGTAGGACTAAAGATAAATGTTAAAAAGACTAAAGTAATGTTTAATCGATTTGCTCAAAATAAGAAAATAAAGATTGATTATGAAGAATTAGAAGAAGATAACAGTTACAAATATTTTGGTCAGATTTTTAATACATATGGAAACATAATGAAGGAAATTAATCATAGAATTAAACTTGGTTGGAGTGCTTTTGGTAGAAATAACTTGATACTAAAAGGAAATATGCCTATGTGTTTGAAAAGGATTGTTTTTAACAAATGTGTTTTACCAGTTTTTACTTATGGATCTGAGACTTGGACACTTAATAGAAGAGCAATACAGAGACTTCAGATCACTCAAAGGAGTATGGAGAGATGTATGTTGGGAGTAACAAGAAGAGATCGAAAACGCAATGTATGGGTAAGACAACAAACAGGTGTTACTGACCTTATTGAAAAAAATAAAAGATTAAAATGGAGTTGGGCTGGACATATTGCTAGAAGAGATGATAATAGATGGACAATTGAAATTTTAAACTGGATTCCAAGAGATTGTAAAAGACCCAGAAAGAGACCACATGTGAGATGGATGGATGAAATAAGAAAATGTGCAGGGGTGTTGTGGAGAAGAGAAGCTAAAGATCGGAGAAGATGGATTAAACTTGGAGAGACCTTCATCCTGCAGTGGATTGATAATGGTTGATGATGATGATGACATACATAAAATGTTTAATTATACTAACACACTAATTTATGCATTTATTGAAATGAAAAAAAGATTGAAATGTAAGTTTTGAATTTATATATATATATAATATACTTTTTTTTTTAAGATCCAAGTCGGCCTTTGTTGAAAGATTTGTACCTCCATAAGAAGTTTAAAATAAATGTTAAATTAAAGCACTGATAAATTATCAAAATCCATTACTTTGGAATTTCTATTAATTATTTGAGATTCTACATTGTTATATCAATTAAAAACTAACATAAAATTATACTCTAATTTCTATCGATCCTTATCGAGGTATAAACTTTCTAAAATTGACCAGTTGTTAAATATTAAAGTTTTACAAATATTTATACAATTTTTAGTTATGCTTAATGTAATATCTTTGATATATTTGTTGTTGTTTTTTATTTTTTATCTTTAATGTAATTTAAAGATTTAATATTTTTGTAGCATCTACTTTATATCCATATGTTAAGTAATGAATGTATAAAGCAGATTTATCATCCTGCCTATTAATGGCATTGTTATGTTCTTTGGCTCTTTTCTTTGTTTTCCTATTTGATCATAGTAAATCATATTGCAAAGATTATAGTTCATTTTATATACAATTCCTTTTTGTATTTTATATAATCTCTTAATGTATAATTACCTATTACTTTATGGAGACTTTTACTATTTGACCATCCAGTGTGTACATGCCTATCAATATAACCTTTGTTTTTATTAATGTTTTACAAATTTTGGGATAATATGAAAGTTTGATTTATTTCTTATTTGAAATATTGTTACTATCATCATTATAATCATTTTTTATAAGTTGTTATCACTTACTATAAATTTCTTAGAATTAAAAACTTTTTTTTAATAGTTTTATGATTGTATCAATAATCTTTATATAATTTAATAAATGTATTATTTTGTAAATGATCTATATGTTTATTTGTATTATAGTTATCATTTCTATATTTAAAATTTTTAATAACTATCATCTTTTGTACCCATACTTGTTGTGAACATATAGGAATTTTTTTTTTAAATTTATCTTTTTTAATAAAATATTTTAATATAATTTTATTATCATTATCTATATGAATATCTATATCCGAATATTTAATTTTAGCTTCAAATTCTACTTTTCTAAATTTAATGTTATATATATATGTTGATATGAATATTTTCACGGGTTGCAGATGTAAAAGACATATTTTGCAGGTTCATCGTGTTAAAATATTTTAAATATTGATATACTGACGTTTCGACTTGGTAATACAAATCATCCACTGAGTAATAAAAAGTAGAAAGACGGTTGTAGAGGCGCTACAATCACTGATTTGAAAAAAACGTTAAAGTTCCACCAATAGCAAAAATGTTAAATTAAGAAATGGTTTTTAAAAAAATCTTTCCAAATAGGAGGAAGTTTGCTTGTATCATCTCGCTTATTGATACAATCTGGCCTTTTAAGTATCTCAATGGCTTCTCTAATTTTGCACTGGTAGAGATTATCACATCTGGATATGATTCTGGTACTAGAAAAATCAATTTTATGACCTGAATCAATAGTATTGAGTGAGAGTGCTGATGATGATGAATGTTGTTTAACTGCATTAGCATGCTCATCTCTCCTAACACTGACGTGATGATTACTCATACCTATGTAAGAAGCTTTACAATTTTCACATGAGATTTGATAAACACCATGAGATTCAAGAGGGATTGAATCCTTAGGCTTGGTTATTATATTGCTGATCTTTTGATGAGTAGAAAATGCTGTATTTATATTATAGTGTTTTAATATATGCCCAATACTCTCTGTAGTTCCTTTTACATATAATAGCTGATTTATCATCTTTTTGTTTCCTATTTTGTCCATTTTGGGCTTGAAATAAAGCCTTTTTAATAAATTTATAATTGTAACTATTTACTAATAAAACACTATTAATATGATTTATTTCTTTTTTCAGATGTGACTTATCTGAAAGGTTAATTTCTCTATTTAAAAGAATTTTGGCTACAGAAACAATCTGAGTTGGGTGGTGATGAGAAAGAAAATGTAAATATCTGTCCGTGTGTGTATTCTTTCTATAAATTGAAAAAGATAAACTATTTGGTGTTCTGGTGATTAAAACATCAAAAAAAGGGAGTTTTCCATCAGACTCTGTCTTACAATGATATAATTTATTTTTTCCACGTTCCCATATGACAAAAGTGTCATCTATGTATCTGAACCAAATGAGAGGTTTTAAAGATGATGATTCTAAAGCACGAGTTTCTATATATTCCATGAATAAATCAGCTATTACTCCTGAGATAGGTGAGCCCATAGGAGTACCAAAAACTTGTTTGTAATGCTGTCCATTATATACAAAATATGTGTTCAAGAGACAATGATTAATCAAAGCAATAATATGGTTTGGCAAATTGCAACTTTGTGAAATTACATTTAAAGCTTCATCAATTGGAATGTTTGTAAACAAAGACATGACATCAAAACTGAACAGAATGTCATTAGCATTAATTTATAAATTTTTTAAAACAGAAATAAAAAGAAGAGAGTTTTTTATATTTATCGGATTTCATTAAACCTACAATTCCATCTATTAGTTGATATTCCTATTGAATATGTTTGATAATTATTATTTTGCAGGACCAGTTTATAAAAATAACTATTTTTGGTAATATACACCTTTTAATTGCTATTTCTCTGAAGAAGTAATCACAGAAGCATAATTTGCCTTATAAAAGACCATCAAAAATCAAATTATAGAAGAAATCCCACTGCAAGATAGATTTATGGGAGGAATCATTTCAAAATGTATCATCACTTTTATTTTCATAAAATGTATTTGTTTCCTAATCTAGTACCTCTGTTTGAAACTTTGTTTCACCTTTTTTCATCTAATATGTTATACCTTATGAAATTTCATTACATAAAATTTGTTCTACCAACATGTGGAACAGCATAAACTCTATGTTCTTGTCCACAAGCCATTACCATTTAATGGTTACCATGGGATTTTGGCTTTGATGACTGCTATCTTCCTATTATAATATATATATATATATATATATATATATATATATATATATATATATATATATATATATATATATATATATATATATATCATCAATCATTATCAATCCACTGCAGGATGAAGGTCTCTCCAAGTTTAATCCATCTTCTCTGATCTTTAGCTTCTCTTCTCCACAACACCCCTGCACATTTTCTTATTTCATCCATCCATCTCACATGTGGTCTCTTTCTGGGTCTTTACAATCTTTTGGAATCCAGTTTAAAATTTCAATTGTCCATCTATTATCATCTCTTCTAGCAATATGTCCAGCCCAACTCCATTTCAATCTTTTAATTTTTTTAATAAGGTAAGTAACACCTGTTCGTTGTCTTACCCATACATTGTGTTTTCGATCTCTTCTTGTTACTCCCAACATACATCACTCCATACTCCTTTGAGTGGTCTGAAGTATCTGTATTGCTCTTCTATTAAGTGTCCAAGTCTCAGATCATAAGTAAGAACTGGCAAAACACATTTGTTAAAAACCACCCTTTTCAAACACATAGGCATATTTACTTTTAGTATCAAGTTATTTCTACCAAAAGCACTCCAACCAAGTTTAATTCTATGATTAATTTCCTCCATTATGTTTCCATCTGTATTAATAATCTGACCAAGATATTTGTAACTGTTAACTTCTTCTAATTCTTCATAATCAATCTTTATTTTCATATTTTGAGCAAATCGATTAAACATTACTTTAGTCTTTTTAACATTTATCTTTAGTCCTACTTTTCTACTTTCATCTGCTAACTCCTGCAGCTCTGAAGCATTATTTGCAAAAACAACTACATCATCTGCGAAATCTAAATGACTTAAATACTCTCCATTTACTTTCACTCCTTTAGTTTCCCATTTTAATCCACAAAATACTTCTTGCAGCACTGCTGTAAAGAGTTTTGAAGATATGGAGTCACCTTGTCTTACACCTTTCTCAATGTTGATTTTTCCAGTATCATTATGTAATCTAATTATTGCTGTTGCATTTTTATAAATATTCTTTAAAATATGACAATATCCTGGATCTATACCTTGATGATCCAATGCTTTAATCACTGAAGAAATGTGTATGGAATCGAATGCCTTTTCATAATCTACAAATCCAAAACATAATGACAACTCATATTCGTTTGTCCTTTCTATGACTTCTCTCAATACCTGGATATGATCTATTGTACTAAAACCACTTTTAAATCCAGCTTGTTCTCTTAGTTGGTGGAAATCCAAAGTTCTCTGTAGACGAGTTGTAATTATCTTGGTAAAAATTTTATATAAAACTGATAAAAGGCTGATAGGTCTGTAATTTCTAATATCTTCTTTATCACCTTTTTTAAATATTAATATTATTACTGCATTCTTCCAATCTTCCAGTACATCTTTATCATTTAGACATTTAGTATATAACTTTGCTAAAATTGTTTCTATTTTTTCACCTGCTTTTTTTAATATATCAATTATAATTCCATCATTCCCTGGAGCCTTTCCTTTCTTCATACACTTAATTGCATGTCTCACTTCTGCATTTAAAATTCTGGGCAATTCGGAAGATGTAATAGATATAGGAGTTACTTGTTCTTTATTACTATATAATTCTTGATAAAAATCTTCTACCAATTTTATGATGTCATCTCTCTTTTTAGTAATAATTCCATCTTTTTTTCTTATTGCAGATATAAATTTCCTACCAATACCAAAATGTTGTTTAGCATTTTTGAGGCTTTTATTTTCTTCTATAGCTTTCCTTGCTATTTCACAGTTATACTTTCTTATATCATTTTCAACTCTTTTCCATACCATTTTACAAAATTCGAGATAATCAATTCTTTTTAATACATCATTTTTGTATATCTTCATATTCCTTCTTTTCTTCATAAATTCTCTAGTCTCAGTAGAAATTTTATTAGTCAATTGCTGCTTTTTTCTACCAGCTATGTTTGTTGCAGTTTTTAAAAGTGTATCAGTTATTTTCATATTAATTTCATTCAAATCTGAATCATGTTCAAAATCTCCTAACACTTGAAACCTATTTGTAAGTTCTAATTTAAATTCATTAGAATGTTTCTGAAGATTAGGAATATCAACTGTAAATATTGTTTTTCTTAATAATTTTTGTTTCTCTAGTTTTACATTAGCACGTAACTTACATCTTACTAATCGATGATCACTTCCTGTGTTAAATTTATTAAGAACATTACAATCTTGAAATATGTATTTTCTATTAGTCAAAATATAATCCAATTCTGCTGTACCTTCATTTGGATGCTTCCATGTCCATTTCCTTTTAACATTTTTCTCAAAAAATGAATTCATAATATAAAGTTTTTCTTTTTCTGCAAACACCACAAGTCTATGTCCACTCTCATTTCTATTACCATAACCAAAATTACCTACAGCAATTTCATCTTTCATTTGTCTACCAATTCTAGCATTAAAGTCTCCCATAACAATTTTAAAATGTTGTTTACTCTGATCAAAAGCCTTTTGTACATCCATATAAAAATCTTCTACTACTTCATCACTATGAGAACTTGTTGGGGCATAAACCTGAATTATCTGCATTTGGTATCTGCTATTATGTTGTATAACTAATCTTGCCACTCTGTCCAATACACCATCAATCTCCACAATATTGTTCTTCCACTTTTTATTTATAATGAATCCTACTCCACTTGTATTTCCAATATGTGTGCCTTTATAATAGAGCATATGTCCACTTTTTAAATCAATTGTTTTTTCTCCTTTTCTTCTAACTTCACAAAGTCCAATAATGTCCCATTTAATACAAGACAGTTCTTCTTCTAATTCTTGCAATCTTCCTTCACTTGAAAGTGATCTGCTGTTGTAAGTACCTAAATAAAAAGTCATCATCAAATGGCAGCCTGGGTCCGCAATCAGGGGATTCTTAGCACCCTCCGCCTTTGGCCACCAACCGCTGCTTTGGTTGGTGACTTTACATCCTCCTGGGAATAAGGGCCATGCTTTATTTTTGTCTGTCATAATTGTATATATATATTGGAAAAATATTTATCATTTACACAAACATTCATTCTGCCTTATCAGGCACTGAGAAGAAAGACCATGGTGTTTCTTGATCTTAAACTCAGAGGTAAAAAGCCAATAAACTCTCCATGCTGGCTAATGCATGTTGGTGAGCAGCCCATCCATGTGCGTATACTATATGAATAATCACATAGTAATAACAGCTGCAACGACAAGAACGTATGGAGTGGACATTAGGAATTTGCCCTGCTCGATTCCTTTAAGGCCTCCAAGAGGAATCAAAGGGTGTACTTTCAGTTAATAGCAAACTCCTTTCTGCAGCCATATATATATATATATGTTAATCCCAATTTTATAATTTGCAAAATTTGTTATCTTCAATATATTTATGTGAAATATGATTGCCTAAAACATTGCAATACTTATAAAATAGATAAACCTGTTGGTTTTTAGACGAGCACGTACCGTACAAAAGGTCTTTATTGCAATATATAAAGGTAATATAGCTTATGTAAAATAAACTTAAATTTATTTTTGTTAGCATTATTTGACATAATTTATGCTTTCTTTTATTATATAGATATATGATAGCATTATATTTGAACAAGGACGGATATTAGTTGTCTGTACCGATTGCGCCTAATCTCAACTTGTTCTCGAGCCGGTAATGTGTTTGACAAAGTTTATGTAATTAAAAATTGTACTGAAAAAATATATCTCTTTTTTTTTTCAACATTCGTGGCACGTTTATTTGGTGCGATATAATAAAAGAAGTTGAAGAAGATTACTTTAACCGTAAATATCATCTATACTGTAATTTTTTTTCTTTTACACTGAATTCTATCACAATATTTTGGATAAAAGGTTGTATTATATCAGTTATACGAGCGCAGCAAGAATTGCTTAATCGCATTGCTGCTTCGCCAAATGTTATGGCACGTAGAAAATACCATTATTAAATATTATCTAATCGGGCATGTACTAATTCAGTCTGGTCCTGATTATGACGTGTGTTTCATTTTCTTTTATATATATATATATAACAGCATAAGAGTTACCAACCGTAATAAGATATGGCTTTATGAAAGAAATTTATACAAAATACGTAATTAAAATTAAATGAGTATTAGAAGTATTATACTTTATATATATGCGTGTATGAAATTGTATATATACAACGCTGAAGCAATTTTTCTCTTTAATAAACTTCTAACTAAAAAGCTTTTCCATTATAGTAATTAGAAGTGTGATTTTTATAATATGAATGTGGGTTAAGAATAATGTTTTTTATGTGTTTTACGTTTAAAGATCAAACATTTGGTGATAAAACAGAAAATAATTATTTGAATAAATGGAAGGCTGTATATTTACCTTTAAGTAGAAGCATGATACCTAAGTGAATTATTTGTCTATCATATTTATTTTAGTTAAAGACATAATTCTTTGCTTTAAATAGTTACCATCGAATTTTTTTCTCACGATTTTCAAGTGATTTATTACGTTATCAAAAATAGATATAAATATGTTTAGTGAATATCTTTTATTTATTTTTTTTTTGCTTGTTTAAACTTAGGCGTGTCAATTTAATGTAAAAATTACAATGTTTAGGATACCTCAAGAAATTAACGTAAAGTTAGATACACATTTTATAGGGTTGGAAAAGGAATAATTATTTACTCTGCGTTAATTGTTTAAATTAACACCAATTTAAATCAAGGTTTAATAACATTTGAATTCATTTAAATTTCCCACTTGTTCGTGATTATTTAAATATACTTATCTTGATATAACTGTAGATAAGCTAATAAAGATAGAGCCATTTTTTTCACTCGTTGCTAAATAATTATAAGTGAGTGACGTAATTGATGAGCTGACATTATCCAAGAATTCATCAATATGAAATCCGTTTTTTACATGATAACAATTTAAAAATCTTCAAGTAATCTCTATTTCCTATGCTTACACAAGTTGTAAAACAGAGGCAAAACTTTCTATATAGTAGTTCCACCCAATGCAAACCAGAGTAATCAATGAATGCAAAAAGATTTGCATATAAAAACTCTATCTAGTGTCACTCATCCAATATCCCCAGACTAGTTTCTGGCTTGTGGCCTTCATCAGTGAGGAGCCTTGGATCTGAGAGCACTGCACCTAGATCTTAGGATCTAATGCAACCCTCCAGCAGCCACCTTTTATTTCTACTGAAGTACAAAACTACGAGACTTAAATTGAAAACACCAAATTGAATTGAAGAACCAAAGACACCAAGATGTATAGGTACTGAACTGAGTTCAAACCTATATGACTATATAAGCTGATGAGCTTGGATTAAAAATATTATAATGTTTTAAATTTAAGTCTCATAGTTTTGTAGTTGAGTAGAGATAAAAGGTGGTTGCTGGAGGATTGCATTAGATCCTAAAATCTAGGTGCAGTGCTCTCAGATCCAAGACTCCTCACTGACGAAGGCCACAAGCCAGAAACTAGTTTGGGGATATTGGATCAGTAGACACTAGATGGAGATTTTATGTGCAAGCCTTCTTGTATCCATTGATTACTCTAGCTTGCACTGAGTGGCAATACGTATACAGAGTTTTGTCTGTTTTAATAACAGTTAAGAACAAGCATAAGAAATTGTGATCATGTAATATAATTAGCATATTTTTGGTACACCACCCTCATGTATAGTATGGTCTGGTTTCTAGCCACTTTTACCACATTGTGAAGGATGCAAGATACTACAGAAATATTATTCATTATTGGGTGATCTTTAGTCAAATAAATGACTAATAAAAATTATTAACGTACTACTGAATATATTTTCTGGTTAGAATTTCTACTTTCTTTATAACAGTTTGTTAATAATTAAACTATTTTTAAAAAACTCCCTATGCTAAATAAATAAATTTATTATTATTTTACATTATAATTATTTAATGATATGTCCCAATAAATAATCTCTAAAACATAACATAACTTTTTACTTGATCTATTTCTAACAAAACATTCACAAATATACAGACTCACAACAAACAATAAATCACAGTGATTAATAATAATTAACTAGGCTATTCTGCCCAAATAAACATTCAATAGATATTGTATTTATTTATCTCCGAGGGTCCTTGTAATTTTTCCATAGGTAGGATATGAGTGGTTTTAAACATTATGAATTATCATAATAAGCTAAATTTTATGGAGTATCCTAATTGGTTAGAAGGTCATTTAAAATTCATTATTTATAAAACTATAAAACTAAAGGTCTCCAAGTTTTATTTCTGCACTATTATTCTTACAGGATTGGCCAGAAGCATCTGAAGAAAAAAACAAAAAAATACTCAAAATATTATACACATGGGTCTCAATTTATGCAAATTTTTAAAATGCAATTTTGAAGTTATGCGATTCATGTTTCTTCTTAATATTTTTTTTATGCGGTTTTCTTTTATGTGATAAAAAGTTCATATTTCACTTAAAATCAGGATTTCCCCATTTTATATACACACATTATATTTTACTTATTTAAAATGTCTGTTGGAAAAAGGTTTGATAATAAATTTAGATACTGTAAAAGATTTAGAAAAAGATAATGAAACAAAATGGGAACCTGTTCATTTCACAGCAGAAATGATTCGAGAAAGTCTTCAACTTTCTAAACAATTGGACAAACATTTTCTTCTTAAAGATGCGAATTATGAATGAGCTCTTAAATTCTAATGAGAGCTAAATAGTTGTATGTCTGGATATTGCGAGCTTCATAAACAATTAGTAAAATCATTGTCTCAAAGCTTAATCACTGATTACATTGTTGACAGAAAACCATTAACTTTTAGACTGTAAATTTTTTTATTGGCTGAGTGAATTAAAGTTTTAAACTTTTGATTGGTTCAATTATAGAATTAGTAGTAAAAATATATTTGTCTTTTAATAAAAGCAAATTAATGATTTGTCATATTATAATTCAAAAAATATTATATAGCAGATAACCTAAACAGAATGTTAGTAATCTATTAGAAAATGATGCGTACATCGTTGATTTCTTTCTCAATTTATGTTCATGTAAAAGTAAAAAATTTTTACTAAAATCTTAACTATTTTTCGAAAATAATTACATTTTCAGCAGATTGTATCAAAATAATTTATCATATGTAAAAAAATATGGAAAAAATACTCTAAAATATACATTTTCATTTTGAACGTCAAGCGCTCTCTTTGTTCAAATCGAGCAGCAACTAATCAGTGCTTTACAGTACATTTTAAAAAAGACCATAAATTTACTATGATAATGGCAGTTTATAGTAACTTGAAGCCATGAATGAAAATTTTCAGTTGATGCATTTATTAAACACAGCATGAGACTGAAGTTGGCACTAATTGTGTTTCCTCTTGTGATGAATCTAATTTCTTATCAGTTCTCAAACATATCTGCATATTGTCAAATAGTGATAATAATTAAGATATGTTGGAAAAAATGTAAAATAAATTACATATAAAAACATATTGTTTTGAATAAAATTAAATAGTTAATAAAAAAGTTTGTCTTGTATCAATTTTTTATTAGTTATACTTTATTTCCTTTTTTTAATGTGAATTTTAAAGTAATTTTACCTTGTTGCTTTGCTTTTATGTAATTTTCAAAAATTATGAAACATATCCCACATTTTTCAATGTAAGTTAAGTTTATTTTTGTGCGATTTCTTTTATGCATGTTTTTTTTGTGGAACCTATCTACCACATAAAATGATATCCAAGTGTATGTATATTATTACTAACAGTCAAATGTTTATGAAAAGTTTAAATAATGTTTGAATTTTTTCAGACATTTAACAATTAATAAAAAAAATGGTGCATTTTGATTAACAAGTATCAAATTCAGTCCTCCCTCAATTTTGACATGATCCACTTTAGATAAATGCAGTAATAATTATCACAAATAATTTATTAAAGTAACTTTGGATGTCAATTAAAGATTAATATGCTGTCTGATCTTTTAAATTAAATATACATACAGAGTTATTCACATTTCTCTTTCCCATGTGTGATGTCTTTATAAATACATTTAAAAATCTCCACTCTTACACACATTCTTTTACAAGCATATAAATACATATACAGTAAAAGGCTAATGACCCAGGGTACATTTCATGCAGAATCTGCATTCACCAATTAACCCAGGCCACCATATCTCATATATCTATTATATGAAGACTATTTATCAATAGAAATATGTTATATTTTGATTTACAAGTGCCAAATTTGTTCCACACTTTGGCACCATCCACTTCAGATAAATACAATACTCAATATTAGATGAAAATTATAACAAAACTATTATCATCACAAATCATCAGACAAACACACACATACAAACTGCAGTGAGTATTTTTACTATATTGATAGTATGAGGCTGAAAAATAATTGTGATAGCAATGAGCTGTTAAAATGGAAGATACAATTATAAAACCTATTAAAAATATTGCACATATATGCAATATTTAACCCTTTTATATATTTTTTCTCCCCATGCATAATGAAATTTGAGTTAATAGATTGGCATTTTAATATTTAAAACTTTTATTTAGTATTATGAATCAATAAATTGGGCTTGCATTATTACAAAGTTTACAGGTAAGAAAAATTCTAAGGAATCATGTTTGAACTTTCAAAATGTAAAATAAATATAAAAATGTAAAATACATCATGGGAATAATGATTTTAGTTTTACTGGCTCTTTGACATAATTCTAACTTAAAAGAAAAATTAATGAGATATTAATTGAATCAATTCCACTTTTTAAATTTGATTGAATTATTATAAAGACATAACATCTATTAGATATCTGCTAAAATTGAAAATTTGCATTAATATTTATTAAATTATCACAAAAAATCAGAATCATGGCAGTTTAAGCATCTGTTTTACTGAATGTCACAGTTATAAATATTGCTGTGTCGTAGATAATGTTATTTCAAGTTTCTGAACTTGTATTATTAAAAGTGAAATATATTTCAAACCAATGTAAGTGGACACATAAATGTATTTTTAACAATTATAATAAAAATATAAATGCAATTTTTCCATTCTACTTTGAACACTTTTAGCAAAAACCTTTTATTGTACCTATATGCATACACAATCTTAAATTTCGACTGTCCTGCAATCTTCTTCAGAGCTATGATATAATTAACAAAATAAAATAAAATACATAACTATAAAATTATACTTTTTTCTTATTATTCTGAAAAGTAGCAAGGGTGGTTTAGAATGGGTGTTTTTTAATATTTGTATTCAAAAAATTATCCAATCAGCAGGGCTCTTATTTTGTTGTGATATTTTCATCTTATACTCAGTATACTACCCTTATTTATTAGATATAAAAAGAATCTGAAGATGTAAGTAGTCCACAGAGTAGTTTAACCCAAATTGTTAGTGCAAAATGACTGCAAATAATACTTTAAAAATCAGAAAAATATTATAAAAGTCCCATCACAGTTCTCCTTGGGAAACTATACTGCAAAAGTGTTTTTTTTTTCCTTTTATGTATGTGTATTGAAATGGATGGATGCACATCAATAGAAATTTACATATATGTTGACTCATAATTACATCATATTATTAGAAATACCAATTTTAATACACTTTTCATTTAAACTATTTTACAATATTCATCATCAGAAATAATCATCAATATTCAACGATAAGATACAATATGTATTCATACATAAATAGAAAGATGAAAACTCTAAAAAGTATGATATGGAAGATTTCCAGACTTGAATAATATCAATAAGAAGATACTATTAAGTGTAACAAAGATAACTGATACAAAAAAGTAGCAGCATATTAGTAATTTAAGTGATACAAAACAATATAAGAAGGAATATAAGAGCATCAAAAATGGTCTATCTAGACATTAATATCTCTTTGTCAATTGATATGCAAAAGTTTTAATTATGATATAAAAAAATATAATTGTGAATTGTCAAGAAAGTTACAAAAAAGTGTAAAATGATATCTTGGGATTAGAAATAAAGTTTTTTCATCAATAAGAAGATAAAAGTATTGATAAAATAAAAGATGTCATCATAAATAGCATAAAATGTGTAAAGGAGTTGTGTAAAAAATGATCTATATCAATACAGAAGCAAAACTCTCCATACAGTAGCACCATGCCAGAATAATCAATGGATGCAAGAAGGTTTGTGCATAAAATCCCTATCTAATGCCTACTCATCCAATATCCCCAGACAAGTTTCTAGCTTGTGGCTTTCATCAGTGAGGAGTTTTGGAACTGAGAGCACTGCACCCAGATCAAGTCTGGGTATATTGGATGAGTAGGCACTAGATAGGGATTTTATGCACAAACTTTCCTGCATTCATTGATTCCTCTGGCTTGCCCTAAGTGACACTATTGTATGAAAAGTTTTGCCTCTGTGAAAAACAGCTTGTGTAAGTATAAAGAATGGTGATCATGTGATGTTTGATAGTTCAATACAGAGCCAGGAAACAAATTATCTCTTTTAATTGCAATGTTTTTAAAATTGCCAAGCATTTTAAATGAAGAGGTAAATCATGCCATTAAATCTTTGATGAAGGAAAATACTCCAGGAAATAGTAGAATTATTATTATCATCTTTAAAAAGCAGATGAAAAAATAGAGACACTGCTGGCAAAACTATATATCAAATATCTAAATGATAAAAAATACCAGATTGGAATAATCCTATTTTGATATTGCAATTGTACTATCAGTAATATAAGTTGACTTTGAGCAGTGACAGGAATGTCTCGGACTATAGGTGGACAATAGGCTACTTGTCTGAGAGTGTTATTTTTAGGCCAAGAGGCTTGACCTTGATTCACCTCAGAGTAACTACATGATGGGAATGAATAACAAGCTTCTCCCAGATATTTAGCACATCATGTAACAAATCACTATAGTTTTTAAATTCTTCTCATACCTAGATAGATTAAGCACTTACAAGTACTTTTGTATGTAGCCTATTGTAGAATACAAATAGTGTAAAATACTGTCATAAAGCTGTATTGAATTACTTTTCTCATTGCTTATTTGTTTATTTTTATTATTATCGTGAATACAATCCAAATAATACTAATGATCTCAATATGTTGGATGTGATCTCTCTTTCTCTCTGTGTGTGTCTTTCTCACTTTGTTTAATAATCTTTCTTTGTATATGTTCTCATTTCACTGATTGACCATAAAAAATCTATATCTTAGCATAAAAATCAACACTGCCTCAATATAGAGTTTCCCCCACCCCAAACATGATAATCTCTACGTTTCGTATATTATTTTCTTTAATTATCTGTTGCCTTTTGCAAAATTTTGCTTTAATTACAAAGAAACATTCTTTTGCACAAGTCTTTTAGAGTCTTTGTACAATCCTTCTAAAGACTTTCTTGATTTAAATCTTTTCTGAATTGATCCTTTACAATGGTATATAATTTAATCCGCCAATCACCTATATATTCCCTAATTAAAATGGGGTTAAACAGAATCCGTTTCTGGCACTCCTCTGAGTAATAATTTGTACTTTTACTTTCTTTGTTGCCTTTTTAATATGGAGAAACGCTTGTTGAGTATAACAAAAAGGGAACGAAAGAGATATAATAAAGTGAGAGGACAGTCAGATATCATTGACATCATTGAAATAATGAAGAGGCCTGGAGTTGGGTTAAACATATTATTAGAAGAGATGATAATAAGTGGACAGTCGAAGCTTTAAATTTGATACCAAAATATCGCGAAAGATGTAGAAAGAGATCATGTGTGAGATAGTTATATGAAATATATAATATTGGAGTCATAATAGAGAAGAGATGCTGCAATAGAAAAACTGGTTTAAAATTGGAGAAACTATTCTACTTTAGATGGATAATAGTTGAAAATAAGAACGATATTATTGCGAAACTTTCAGAGCAAACTATTTTTATCCTACTTTTAACCTTAGAGTTGTTTTTTATTTTACCATGTAATATTTTCATTAAATGCATCAGATCAGTTTTTTCCTAATCTTATTTTTAGAATTCTTTTAACTTAACTTGATTATAATCGAAATCGTATTTAGTATTTAAAATTAGATTTATATGATATATTTTCTTATTTATTCAATATATATTATTTACATCTGTAACTTAAAACTCATTAAGTTATCAAAAAACTTAAAACTCATAATGTGATTTTTATCTATTCCATTTGGTATAGTGACATGAAAATTAACCTGAATCCTTTTTGCATGTTTTTTTTATATCTAAACTCTATGCATCCACACATTTATACACACACATATATTTCGGTATTAAACATAAAAATAATAGGAAATGAATTTATTCTTCTGCGAATATTCGCCCAAATCCATTTTAAGCATCTGCTTGATATACACACATTTATATATATACGTGAACGTAATGTACTTTAAAAATAATAAAAAACAAGTTTTATCTATCTAATCAACTATAAAGAGGCGCACGGAAATTAGCCTGATATTTTTTCCCAATCCGTAATCTTTGATAAGTACTACGTTTACTGATTTGATGCTCGTGTAGAAAAACTTGTCTGAATAAAACTTTAATGACTGATCGCAGTTATTTCTCCTCTTTCACAATTGCTTCAGACCCTTTTATTATTCGTGTTTTAAAAAAAGTAATCCTAAATATTTTGAAGTGTCCTTAAATGAGATCCAACCTAGCTGAGAAGAGGAATAGAATAGAGATTTCAATTGATGTTTTACGAGCTCAAAATAGTTTTTAAAAATTGCTTCTCTTCACTTTTTATAGGATTTTTTTTAGCCTTGCGAAATGTTGAGAAAAAAAATAAAACAAATTTAAGGTTTGAAGTAGAAGAGATCGTTTAGTTAAACTGAGATAGTTGATTTCCTTCATATACCTTTCATTGTTATTTTAAAAAGTTGTATAAAAAGTTACTAAGTATAAAAAAGATCAAAAATTATAAATAGATGGATGTATGTTTACTTTTTTTTTAAAGAAAATTTAAATTCTTTTAATAACTGAAACACAGGCTTAATATATACCATGTGTCTATATATGTAATATAGGGTATATGAGCACAGACTTTCACATGACCCGCCACTCTCCACTCTATCTAATAACACCGATACCCTCAAGCACATATATGCTGAAAAGATAAATAATCACCAATATACGTATTTCATGCTAAACCAGCAATCATCAGTTGGTCCAGATTATCATCTCCCACACATATATACTATAAGTGCTCAGATATATATTAAGGTACTTGTGCTAGTTCTTCTTTATGACTCGATATAAGTACTTAAATGTGTTGTTTTCGACTAGGGTGCAGATTTGAACCCACATTAATTTATGTCATAATGGATCCCATTAAGTAAATAACCCCTACAGCCATATTATAAATTTGAATTTTTTTTTATAGATATTTTAATTTTTCTTTATAATGCAGCTTCCACCAGTATTTAAAGAATTGTTGAATTGAATGATATTTATTTTAGAAAATCGCTTTGCATAATGTTAGAAATGATATTATAGCTTGTAATTGTCTTTTGTCATCTGTCAAAAAATCGCCTATTAAAATTTTGCTTAATTGATTTCATTTGATCTCAAGTTATTGAAGAAGAGATAATAATCAATATTATGTAGAATGTTTCTTCATATTATGTATATAATTTATAAATTGTATCTAAGGATCATCTATAAGTCTTGGTGAGAAATAGTACTTGGAAACACATCATTTAGAATTTTGATGTTAGCATGAGTCAATGATTTATCCAAAAACATATTTTCTAACACTTATATAGATGACTAATATTTCCAATTGGCTCAGTGATTGAATTTCATGGTATATCATCATTGTTAGTTGTGGTATATCATTTAAGTTATATCTGTTCATTTGATCATTTATATCTAAATAGTCTAATCTTCGTCTTACCAAATATGATATTTATGCCAAATTTTACCATACTGATGGTTGACATTTAGAAAAGTTGATGACTAATATATGTTTATTTATATGATTCTTATAGACTACAAATATACATGATACATTATCCAGATTCAACTGCATATGATTTGTGGCACTAAATTATTCATATTTTAATTGGGTCACACTGACAATCAACTGGTAATGAATATTGAAAAAATTGTCATTGAGACAAAGTAAATAACCAATAGAAAGCAGGAACAGAAATATGTAAAAATATTAAGGTGAGGGAGAAATAATAGAATAGAATCTCAAAAGCTAATGAGATTAATGAATTTGAAAAAAATTATTGTAAATGAAGTTTGCATGTGTCATCATGTTTGATAATACAATTTGGCCCTTTACGGATTTTAATGATTTTTTTGATGTTACACTTGTTGAGAATATCACATCCATATAGGATTCTGGTGTTTGGGAGATCTATATCGTGGCACATGCCAATGATGATGAATCTTTAGCTTATCTAGAACTTGTATAGCAATTGTTAATATTCGCAATAAAAACAAAAGTTAGAATTTTTTGATAACCCAAAAAAGATCATGAATGGCAGCCACTGATCTCTAGTCCTGTGTCACTGCCTAAACTGGTAAACCAAAAGCCAATCTTGGAAGGCATTATGTAGTGGGTGTAATAATAATATTTTATTGAAAATTTGTGATGAGATATGTCATTTGTAATAATGTATTATGCTATTTCCATAATCTAATATTAATTGTTATGTATTTTTTTTAGAAAAATCCAAATTTTATATAAACTTTATTTAAGAAAAGTGGAAAATAAAACACCAAATGACTTTAAGACACTTATGATTCACATAACTGGATGATGAATGCTGAGTGGATGGATTATAAAAAAGAACAACATTAAGCTAATGTTTTCCTGAAGTTTTGTGATGATGGTATTTTAGTTGTATTTATATATTGCATTATTTCTATCGTGTAATATGAGTGTTGAATGTCTTTAGAAAAATTCATTCAACTGTTAGTAATAGCACACAAATTAGTATATGCACAACATTTCAAGAAGTATTATTCTCCTCTCTTCTTCAGGAGTTGCTGGCCTGACCAGTGGCAGTACAAGCATGGGAATCAAACCTTGACCCTTAGATTCTTGAGTATTGAATTTTAAAGTAATTCTTTAACTAACTGTGCCATCCTAACACCTAAGCCATCCTGCCTTTTATGGTTCAGTTAGTTATATCATTACCTTAAAATTCTATACTAAAAAATCTAAGAGTCCAAGTTCGATTCCCATGCTAGTACTCCCACTGGTCACACCAGCAACACCTGAAGAAGAGGGGAGACTACCTATCAAAACGTTGTGCATATACTAATCTGTGTGCTATTACTAACTGTTGAATGTATTGGGAATATTTAAATAAAGTTATTTTTTTCTAAAAACGTTCAGTACACATATAAGATGATGAAAATAGTCCAATATATAAACAACTTTAAGCTAAGTATTTTTTACATAGATTCAAGTGGTATTATCTTATATACATACTTATTTTAAGTGCTTACCTAGTTAATACACAATAACACAGTTACACATGTATATATTGTACATTAGAGTTATTTTAAATGTCTACATATACCAGATTAAATTATATATTAGTAGCTTTATGGTATAATTTTTATCAGCAGAAACGAGATAATTTTTTCCTCATAAAAAAAACATCATAATCTTTGCTATTTTATATTATCATTTTGCTTTGCAATAAGTTTTGGGGAAGCAATTGTAATCACTAAACAGGACAAAGTTTTATAATACGGGTTTAAGAAAAAAAAAGATATAGTTGAGAAAATAAACATTTTATTTTGCTTAAACCTTAATTCGATATTTGCACCACACGCATGTTTAAATAGAAGTTTAACACTGGACCATTTTACGTATATATTTCTGAAAATATTGATAAGCCAGATTTCGGAGTCATAGTTGGCCCATGGCCAGAGGTTCCTTACCCCTGCTTTAATTGGTTCGGTGGTAAATCATTAGTTAAAGCAACCCTCTGTTAGTTTATGTATTTTATTTACCATAAAATATTCAAAATTTAACTTTATTAATAAATGTTGTTATTTTAGTAAAAAAAAAAAAATCTATCATTTTAAATATATTACTTAAATTTTAAAACTTATCTGCAAACAAAACTTCATAATTGACTTAAACGCAATTAAAATTCAAATATTCACCAATTTACTTAAAGATAATGATAATTTAAAACATAACTAATTTATATACCTGTAGGAATAAATCAACTGGAAAATCTTTAAGCCCCATTAAGCATAATAATGTAAAGAAAAGTTAAGATCATTAAGTCATCGGTTTACATCATTCAAACTTTTTTCAATTCTTAGAAGTAAATTTTTTTTGACAATTTTAGAAAGTTATTTTATTAGTTCAAAAACATTATATTCATATATATATATAATTTGCGTTTCTTTAACATAAAAAATTTCAAGTATAAATGAGAATAAAAATTAGACATTTGAAAATTATTGTTTACCTCTTCAATCATTATCGATGCTACGGCATGAAGTTTCCTCCAAGTTAAATCTACTTTTTCCAACTTAATGATTCTCTTTTTTCCCAATATTCTAGCAAACATTATTATTCCAATATTTATCTCACATGTAATCTCCTTGTAGGTCTTTTACAATTTCTTAAGATTATCTTTAAGACTTCAACAGTTCATCTATTATCAACTGTTCTAGCAAACATTCAACCCAAATCCATTTCACTTTCTTAGTTCATTCAATGATGTCAATAACACCTCTTTGTTTATCACTCATGTATTTTACTTTCAATCTTTTCTTGTTTCTCCTAACATATATATCTTCATATTTTGTTGTGTTAAAATCTTTATTTGCTCTTTTGTTAAGAAATCAAGTCTTATATCCATATATAAGTACTAGTAAATCATTTATTAAAAAATCTTTTTTTTTCAAACACACAGAATAGAGTTCTTGAATATTATATATTTGTTTTGTTAAAAAAATTGCTAAATTTTCTAAGTATTTTGAGGTAAATTTGTTTAAATGATTATATGCAAACAAAGATATACCATGTATCCCTGGATAACATGCTTTTGGTACTGTTGCAAGCCTTTCAACAAATTCTTCAGGTGTAAGTTTTAAATTATTTTCTGGTACTCCCAAGAAGTTTTGTTTGGGAGTAAATTTTAATTCCTTTTGTAGTTTTGTTTTCAAGTATGATAATAGTGTTTGTATCAAGTTGTTGCCTTTAATGATTTCATTATTCATATTTATTGCTGTGGGGATTTGATTTACTCATGCTTGACTTAATGCCCATCTAATATATTATTTTGACCAGGTATGGGGATGATTTAACTATCTTCTTTTTTTATTGCTTTATATTCTCTGAATGTTTCATGTGCTGCTTGATATGCTCTTCTCATTGCCATTATATTTTTGTATCCTTCTGCTGTAGTATAGCTGCACATGATTCTCTTATTAATGTCATCTGCAATAGCCAGGGCTTTTGATGGTGCTGGTTGATTTTTTGTTACACTGTCTATTGTACAAGATATGATATTTACAAATGTTATCCAGGTTTGAACTCAATCCATTTTAAGGTCTCTAATTTTGAATAGTAGTGTATATATTTCTAAAAATAGATATTCGGTTGTGGTTTTATTGGTCGTTATTAATGGTTTGTGTATACAGTCATTTTAAGAGTTACTATGATTGCAGCATGGTCTAAAAAGGATGTGGTTATCAGTGATAAGTTCATCATATGGTGCAGTGCTGATGAATAAAACACAAGGTTAATCATTGATGAGTATCTGCCATTATTAAATGAGACAGAATTCTGTGGCAGAAACCCTTTTCCTGTCATAAGTAGAGACGCAAGGAATTGTAACCATTTCATTATAAATATGTCAAGTTGAAGTCCACAATTAGTATTATGGATGGAAAATGTAAATTTGGCATTTAATGTATTGATTATTTTATGATCTGGTGGGATGTAAATTAATGTAATATTAAGTGTTAAAGACTTATGATATTGTTACCATCAGCATGTGTGTGCATCTCTCTCTCTCTCTCTCTCTATATATATATATATATATATATATATATATATTGTGACAGTCAGATGATGTGTGTAGATTTAACCCAGTTCGAATACTAGGCGAAAGTACCTCAAAGCCAACCATACGCGAGATATAAATCAAGAATACTTATGACCTCTGCCCATTCGCCTGTTCTCGAGGCCTGATCACAAACAAACAACACCATCTGAGCCATGCATAAATTATTTTTCAACCGGCCACAAAGCTTAGCAACAGCGGTAGAGACATGGACGGGAAATCCTAAAGAGCTAAAAGCTAAATGTGTAAAGTACATCAAAATATGTGTTGGTGTTTGCGTTTTGCGTGCCTGGATCATTGAAAAGTAAAAATAAAGCATTTAATATAACTAAGAAACTCAAGTTTTTGATAATTAAATAATGTTTAATTACTGGCTTTAAAATATGAATAAAGCTTTAATGGCCTCCGCTATTCCCCTCAATTATGGCAACAAACTAATTAGACAATAAAAAGAAAACAGGTTAATAGGTTTGCGGTCAAATTCTTTTCTTCCCAATTTTATTAAAAAAAATTCCAACTCGATCTTCTCGATAAAGTACGATAGATCATAAAAACCTTTCGCAAAGCATTTCTTATGGCTTTGCGCTAAAAACCGGGTTTAAAATTAACTTAGAACGTATATAGCTAAATCAAATATACGTGACTAGCTAATGGCGGACAAAAAAGAGGTGTTATCAAAAAGATCAAGTTGGCACACAAAAGAAACTGACTTGGATTTAATTAACAACATAAATAAAATTGGAAAGTGATTTCAAATGACAAAAAAAATTAATTATTAAATTTAACCGCAACGAAATACTAAATATTTACAATGGTTAGTAAGGAAGAATAGCGAAGGTAAAAAGGTTACATATAGCTAGATGATCCCAAAATATATTTAAGGTTAATTCATAAAATGTTTACATAGCAAGACATATATTTCAATACAACAATAAAACAATATGAATCAAAAGTAGCATACGAGATAGTTTAATTTAGGAGATACGATACCGTCCTTTTTCCGTGATGTTCCCTGCGGCGTCCGCGGCTTGATCCGACCGACGATAGGTGTTTGTCCGGACAATGAAAATATGAAGTATGGCTTCCATGAAAAGTTCTCCAGACACGGCATAGAGTTCATATGGTTATTGATTGGATGTTAAGGCATTTTGGATGGTATTTAGGAACCTCGGCGATAGGCAAAGCTATGATTTGCCTAGCCAAGCATATCCATTTTCCTCAAAATACGGTTGGTTTTAACTGGAGCAGGTTCCAACTTCTCCATTGTTTGAAAATGACAGCTGTATAACTTTTTTTGAAGCACAAGCTAAATGTGAAGCAAAATCTGACGGATTTCTCCCAAGAGAAATCTGAATGCACTTTCCAGAAAGCTTGGAAATAAAACAGCAAGAAAAATCTTAATAAATCGCCTTCACAAGCAAAATCAGAATCAAATGACTCCTTCAAAAAGAAAAGTCTGAATAATTATCTCTTTTGTTCTCCCTACTATTTATACTTTCTCTGCCAGCTACCTTCCATTGTTTGTATGATCTGAGATCTTGATAAGCCCCCCCTTGCTGCTTTGTTTTAAAACAACACGTTCTAAAAATAACTTCAATTTTTTACTCTAACTTTCTTACTTTAAAGTTGGAATTCTATTAATTAAAAAGCAAGAAAGAAAATGCCATCTTTAATTAGACTTGAACGACTCACTAATTAAAATATACATTCTTTCAGAAATGTTGGTGGGCTTATCTCAAAATCAAATCATACTAAATATTTTAATAAAAATTTGAACAACAATATATTATTATTTTACAATAGAATAAGCATTTTATCTCAGCAGAATTTTGCATTACTCATATATATACGCTAGATGTATATATATGTATGTTTGACTAATAGGTTAAGCAATTTTTATCAATAGAATGAAATTTATTTAAAATAAAATATTTAACTGTAATACACATTTAATAAGCATAACTATTTTTAACTCTAATGCAAAACCCTGCTGATATTGAACTATAAACTTAATTTAGGTCTACAATATTAATTAAGTTTATAGGAAGATGTGAAGCATGGATCGGACTTCAGATCCATTGCTTCATTTCCCAATAGTTAGTGAGCAAAAAAAAAAAATGTTTTAAAAAAAAAAAATGCTGTTGCTTCAGGTCAGAGGTAAGAATTTGTACCAGGTGAGTTCAAGCCTACTCTTTATTCACTGTAATGTTTAAGTTGCTACTACTAATAATCTTTCTATATGTTACTACAAAACGGTTTATCCATCATTCATTCTCCTATATTTTTTTAAATCAAGTCCGTGTTGTTTTAGTCTGACTAGCTATATTTATGTTTTTAATTTCTAAACTTTCCGGGATCCGGTGGTATATACTGCCTTGTATTTTTGGACGGGTTCATGACCCTATCATTTTGGTTTTCTTCTAAGTTCCCATAATCAATGTCAGTTAGTATCCGAATCGTGCCTTCAATGTCCTGCATTTGAGTGCCTATTAATATTTTCCTTATCCAGGGTGGCATGTTGTGCCTAATCATCCTCACTATCTGCATTTCTGGATAATTGAAAGCAGTTAGGGCTTTAATGCGATTTACCTGCCTAACAAAAAACTGAGCATAAGTCTCTTGATGGTTAGCTGGGTATCTTTCATGCATTATGGAATACATCAAACCTTCCTGCCTCTCTGCACTCCAGTACATTGACATTATTGCCTTCTCATATTCCATAAATGTTTGCGGTTGTATAGATAGAGTATTCCACCAGTCTCTGGCAGATTCTTTTAAATGATGACTGGCGATCGCCACTTTTTCTTGTTCAGTCATATTCTGGAACTTGAAAAACATTTTGAGACTATCCAGGTGGTGTCTAGGGTTTCCACCCGGTTCCCCTCTAAAACCTTGTATATGTATGAATTTAGCCACCGGAGACGTTACCGGATTAATTATTATAGGCGTAAGGATTTGGTTACCTTGTTGCGCCTTGATTGGATTGATCTGTTGATGAGTGTTCATTTCCTTTTTATCCACATCCATCTGTCCATTGTCTTCTCCTTCCTGTATTTGATGCTTGACTGACGTGTCCCAGGCATACATATCCTTCTCTACTTCATTATCGATCAATGATTTAGGTTGTGTATCATCTTGTTTCTGTTGCCATTTTAACTGAGTATCCTCATCTGGCCATACTTTTGTTCTGGTATGTTGTTGCTGGAGAACCATGTTTTCCTCCAAACGGTTCAGTCGTTGAGATGTCATATTCATGAACTGCTGGAACATGTTCCTCATCATTTCATTTTCATGTCTCATTTCTTTGATGAAAGCCTCAAAGTTATACTCTTCATTATGAGTACCTGTTGGCCTCTTGGGAATATTGAGTACTACCTCCTCCTCGCTGTCATAATGTGCGTCCGTCTGTTGGTCCATTTTTTTTGCTATTTTGCTACAGAAAGTCACAATTTATTTCTTAACGTATTTTAATACAATCTATATAAATATATTGTATTATGTATATCTAGGAGCTATATCCTGTATGTGAAGAAAAAAAAAATTTTTTGTTCTTTAAAAAAAAAGTCAAATATTCTAAATTCTTTATTTATGTTTTCAAAAACTAACTTTGCCTACCTCACGAGGTCCTATTTTAACCCTATGCCTATATGTATCTGTTTATACATGAAAATATAAAAAATCCTGCCGTGTCTGTCTTTAATAACTATACCACATATTATTCTCCTCAGTTTACTTTATTTATATTTCATTAAAATATCATTGCTATGTTAATATAACTGAAATAATCCACTTACAGCTTGACCTGGCTTTCTCTGACACCTGAAACAACTAAAAAATGCATTTACATTAATACAAGTATATATATATAAAGAAATATGTGAGCAAAATATACATAAGTCATGTTTAAAAATTATTTTGGCTCACTAAGCATACATTGTTATTTTGATCATCTAGTATAGTTTAGTCTATTTTGATATCCGATATGAGAAATTGCACTTGCCGACAAATTTATTTGAGAAGGGCGCCAGTCGACAAGACAATGGCCATATCAAATATACATATTAATGAATAATGATCCAAGCACACATTTATAAGGGTTTATAAAGTTTCAATGCAATTAAAATTTTACTTTGCGTTTCAGTTCACTTTTTAAAAAAATTTAATTTGATTCTGCTGAACGAAAAAAAAAATCTCTGGATGAATAAGTAAATGCTATTTTAAATGACACAATATTATTTAAATCTAAGACGTATAACAACTAAGTACGGTAATTTGTCTGACCTGGGATCGAAACCAGTTACCATTTTGGTCAAGACACAAAAAAAAATTCAAACAGCCAAAGTATGATTAACAAAAATAAAATATATACACAAAAAAAAATTAAAAATAGAAGTAAAATCCCATGATAACTGCCACTCCGAATTATGAACCTGGGATCGAAACCAACTACCATTTTGGTCACAACCCGAAATAGATGAACAATTATCAAGCAATTTTACAGAATCACGCATTGAGATCAAAAACTGTTTCAAAAAAACATTTATATAAAAATGGGTTTTACCAAACTATAACGAAGTGTATACCATATACACCCATATATATGAATATGTACACACCAAATAAGCATATATATGACTACATATAAATATACAAACAGATATACCTATACAAATATTTCTTTTATTATTATGTACATAAATTTATTAGAACGAATGTCATATTGCAAACCGCATACTCCTATTATTTCAGGCAAGTAACGCTGGTCACAACTATGACACGGAAACAACAATTGCAGACATAGACCTATTATTTCAGGCTACTCAGCAATTCTGAACTCTAAAGTGTAAGGGGTCTTCACCTAAACGGTTACTCAAGGAATCTTCATAAACGATCACTAAAAAAACAAGGGCTTCACCTAACGGTTACTCAAAGGGTCTTCACCTAACGGTTACTCAATAAATGATTCAATAGCATAATCCGAAATGGAGAAAAAAAAAATCTTAACTAAAGGGTGGCTGACATATATGTTATACAAAAATATATCTTTAATATATATTTATTAACGAACATACGCATTTACTTTTCTTATAAGATAAAATTAAGTTTGCTAGTATTGAAACAAAACTTAATTTATATTTGGTAGGACACGTAATTACAAAATATTTAACAGTGAACGAGAATTTTGCATGATTATAGCATTCATTTTATATAAAAACGAAATGCAGAGAAAGTGAAAAAAAATGTTTGTTAACACCATACAATGACACGTGTAATTTTGACTTATCAAAGCTTTCAATCTATGAAAAAAAATTCTATTAACGAAAAAAAAAGGTTATCTAAGATATTTACAAAAATTTATCCAAACGGAAAATAAAAATCTATTATGTACTGTACTTTTTTTTTTTTTTTGACTCAAAATATTAACACTACCGTTTATACTATATTTCGAAAAAAAACATTATTATTCCAAACTTTTTCATATTTGAGCGATACTAAAAACAATCTAAAGTACGAAAGCTAATTTAAGGGAGGGCGGGTGGGTATATATTTGACACTTCCGCCTTATTGAAGCTATCTACTTTATACGAGAAAAAAAAATATGGCGTACTGGCCATGACAAAACTAATTAGGATTACCAAAAAATTACTTTAACTCTGAAATCTTCTTTTCTAGTCACACACCAAAAAAAACAACTGACGGCGTGTTAACTTTTTAACTATAAAATATTCATTTTCTATATATCAAACTCGGAAAAAAAATGTTTAGCTTATGGCACATTTAACTTCTTAATTAATTAAAAAAATGACATTTAGCTCACGTTAGGAAACAAACTTGGAAAAATTATACATATATTATTTTTATATAAATATATTCAACTAAAACTAACTTCTCAGGGTAGTAATTTTTTTTTTTTTTTTAAAAAATGACATACGTCCCACTGCGACAAACTAGAAGCAAAAAAAAATTCCCGTATAACTAACAATTATTTCGTGTTATTTAAAAAAACATTATATATATGTGTGTACAAACCCGGGAAAAAAAATCTACATATATATTATTCATTAATTTAAAACAGAAAAAGAAAAAAACATTATACACACATACAAATGTTATACAGGGCATTGCAGGGTATGGAAAATTTCGAATAGCCACACGATGGGCGTCCAGAATTACGGAAAAAAAAAAATCTACTGTGACAGTCAGATGATGTGTGTAGATTTAACCCAGTTCGAATACTAGGCGAAAGTACCTCAAAGCCAACCATACGCGAGATATAAATCAAGAATACTTATGACCTCTGCCCATTCGCCTGTTCTCGAGGCCTGATCACAAACAAACAACACCATCTGAGCCATGCATAAATTATTTTTCAACCGGCCACAAAGCTTAGCAACAGCGGTAGAGACATGGACGGGAAATCCTAAAGAGCTAAAAGCTAAATGTGTAAAGTACATCAAAATATGTGTTGGTGTTTGCGTTTTGCGTGCCTGGATCATTGAAAAGTAAAAATAAAGCATTTAATATCACTAAGAAACTCAAGTTTTTGATAATTAAATAATGTTTAATTACTGGCTTTAAAATATGAATAAAGCTTTAATGGCCTCCGCTATTCCCCTCAATTATGGCAACAAACTAATTAGACAATAAAAAGAAAACAGGTTAATAGGTTTGCGGTCAAATTCTTTTCTTCCCAATTTTATTAAAAAAAATTCCAACTCGATCTTCTCGATAAAGTACGATAGATCATAAAAACCTTTCGCAAAGCATTTCTTATGGCTTTGCGCTAAAAACCGGGTTTAAAATTAACTTAGAACGTATATAGCTAAATCAAATATACGTGACTAGCTAATGGCGGACAAAAAAGAGGTGTTATCAAAAAGATCAAGTTGGCACACAAAAGAAACTGACTTGGATTTAATTAACAACATAAATAAAATTGGAAAGTGATTTCAAATGACAAAAAAAATTAATTATTAAATTTAACCGCAACGAAATACTAAATATTTACAATGGTTAGTAAGGAAGAATAGCGAAGGTAAAAAGGTTACATATAGCTAGATGATCCCAAAATATATTTAAGGTTAATTCATAAAATGTTTACATAGCAAGACATATATTTCAATACAACAATAAAACAATATGAATCAAAAGTAGCATACGAGATAGTTTAATTTAGGAGATACGATACCGTCCTTTTTCCGTGATGTTCCCTGCGGCGTCCGCGGCTTGATCCGACCGACGATAGGTGTTTGTCCGGACAATGAAAATATGAAGTATGGCTTCCATGAAAAGTTCTCCAGACACGGCATAGAGTTCATATGGTTATTGATTGGATGTTAAGGCATTTTGGATGGTATTTAGGAACCTCGGCGATAGGCAAAGCTATGATTTGCCTAGCCAAGCATATCCATTTTCCTCAAAATACGGTTGGTTTTAACTGGAGCAGGTTCCAACTTCTCCATTGTTTGAAAATGACAGCTGTATAACTTTTTTTTGAAGCACAAGCTAAATGTGAAGCAAAATCTGACGGATTTCTCCCAAGAGAAATCTGAATGCACTTTCCAGAAAGCTTGGAAATAAAACAGCAAGAAAAATCTTAATAAATCGCCTTCACAAGCAAAATCAGAATCAAATGACTCCTTCAAAAAGAAAAGTCTGAATAATTATCTCTTTTGTTCTCCCTACTATTTATACTTTCTCTGCCAGCTACCTTCCATTGTTTGTATGATCTGAGATCTTGATAAGCCCCCCCTTGCTGCTTTGTTTTAAAACAACACGTTCTAAAAATAACTTCAATTTTTTACTCTAACTTTCTTACTTTAAAGTTGGAATTCTATTAATTAAAAAGCAAGAAAGAAAATGCCATCTTTAATTAGACTTGAACGACTCACTAATTAAAATATACATTCTTTCAGAAATGTTGGTGGGCTTATCTCAAAATCAAATCATACTAAATATTTTAATAAAAATTTGAACAACAATATATTATTATTTTACAATAGAATAAGCATTTTATTTCAGCAGAATTTTGCATTACTCATATATATACGCTAGATGTATATATATGTATGTTTGACTAATAGGTTAAGCAATTTTTATCAATAGAATGAAATTTATTTAAAATAAAATATTTAACTGTAATACACATTTAATAAGCA